>PVHY01005293.1:0-37314 GCA_004024945.1 Uropsilus gracilis
ATATATATATATATATATATATATATATATATATATATAAAATGAAAGAGTCTGGATTTAAAAGTAGATTAAAAAGGTTCCATACAAGCAATATGATTAAAGCATGCAGATGTACCATAGACACCAGAATATAATAGTATCAGAATGTTATATGCCAACAGAGTAGATATATAAAAAGGATAAAATAACTTTAGAAGATTCTAATGTAGAAGGCAAGCCACAACCCAATAAAGTGTGGGAGAGAGGGGAAGGACATAAAGATGATATCAGAATAATTTTCTGTTTTATTATGTGGGGTGGACTCCAAAAAGGTCATCACAGAAAGCTTTTCTATATCTGAAAATCCCACCAGACTTAAAAGCATTCAATGAATGGTTTGACAAAGAGTGATAATAACAAAAGGTCAGAGACAAGCTGCTTTAGTATATAAAACAGCAGTAAACTCAAAATAACTTGTGTATGTATATTTTTATAGCATATTTTAAAATCATTTATGCCCCCAAATTTTAAGAAATGTGTGAATAAGACATCGATATTTCACATATTTCCATGAAATTAGTGACTTGGTTTGAAACTACTTAGAGTTTCAAATCTCTGATCCATAGTTTCAGAGGAATAATGCAGTCACTGTATAATGATGATGCTACATATATAGCTGAAATTATGATAAGTACACTATTTACATAGGTGATTAAGCATAATTATATTTATATAAAGACATTACATATGTAGCTAGAAATGTTATATCTCATTTAGAAGGAAAATTGGGTCAGTTTTTCAATAATTTCAAAGCAACAACTTTTTTCCTTTTAAGTTTTCTCCATATATGACCATTTCTTAAATTATTGGGATTTTTTTTTTTTGCAAATTCTTGAAAACCTTTTTTTTTTTTTAATTATTGAAGGCTAAGGAGTCATTGAGTTATTGTGGTGTATCTATTCTGGCAGGGTATTCCACAGTCATAAACGATCTGGAAAAGTTCTTGCTGTGAAGGGCAACCTGCATCCCTGGTGCCTGCCCACTAAATGCCAGCAGCTCCTCCAGACACTGGGAAAACCAAAAGGATGCCCAGACATTTCATAAGTGTCCCCTAGAGGGCAGTACTGTCACCATTTAGAGGCATCGGTTTAAGTAAACCTCCAAAAAATGTTCAGGGTCATGGTTTCCAGTTAAATATTAAACTCAATATTTAAAAAAGAGAATGAAAAAAGGTAGAAACTAAAGGTCAGTGAAATTGCTCAATGAGGATAACACTTTTTGCAGAAATTTTGCAATTAGATGGCCCCTTTTCATTCTTTGAAACACATGGTCTTTCTCTTAGGCTTAGATTTTATCTTTGCTTTTATTAATTAGATCCATTTACTTAAAGATATTTATATATAATTTAAATACAAATAAATTCAAATCTGTAAAGAACTGTGAAGAGCTGAATGATCTGGAAGGGTTCAAAATGTGGCCCAGTCAGAGATTTGGCAAGGGAGGGCTCTACAGAGGATGGGATATTCACACTGAGACCTGAAGGATAAGCAGGATTTCTCAGCGCACAGAGGTGAGAACATTCTGGAAAGAGAAACAGCATGGGACCTGGCTCAGGTGGGATGGGACTACATTGTGGAAGATCTGAAGGTATCATAGGTAAGGAGGATGGAGAGGTAGGGAAGGCAGGGCCTTGATGAGATGCAAGTTTTCATTTAAAGGCAATAGTATATCACTGAAGGATTCGAATGAAGGGAGTGATCCAAACTGGGTGGGAGATGGCACAGCGGGGCCTGGTGACTAACCGATAGACTGGATGAAGGGGGCAGGTCAGGGTGTTTGAAGTTCTGCCTGCCTTTCCAGGTTTCTTTCTTGGGGACATCAAAATCCTAATCATAAGTGTTAACAGGCCTTGACTTTGGCTATTTTTCATTGTATAAATGGAGGTCTCATCCTATGTAAAGCACTCATTCCCATATGTATGTATGTATGTGTGTTATGCTTACTTAATTACATAATTACATGTGTATTCCTCTCTTTAAAGCTTTACGTGTGTATACCTCTCAACCCAGGCAGGCACTGCTGCAGCCTCCTCTTGCTGGAATGTCCACCTGTCTATGATTCTTTTTTTTTTTTTTGAAACTGGGTCTTGCTATTTTTGCCTGTGGAACTGCAGGCTCTCGTTGCCCAGGGTACCACAGACTCAAGCAATCCCCAGCCTCAGCTTCCCAGGTAGCTGGGATTACAGGCATGCGCCACCATACCCAGCTATTTTTTGGAACTAGGTCTCACTATACCGGCCCCAGGCGGGACTCGAACCGGGATCCCTAGCCCCTGCCGCTTCATAGGCTGAAGCTTACAAGCACGAGCCACCGTGCCCGGCCCTGTCTATGATTCTTATGTTGTGACAATAATAAGAATTATTTTCACAGAGGATGAGGAGGTCATCCCAGAGAGGCAAACAGATATTTCAGGAGTTCCATTCTGGGTTCCAGGAAACTGACACATCAAAGAATCAATTCTTCCTCAGGGAGTTGAAAGGAAATGCTCACTTCTTGGAAGACAAAGCACTTCGTGGCCATTCACAGATGACCAGGAAGTCATCTAGTGTATCTCCTACCAGGGAGTTCAAAGGAATAGTGATATCTAGCTTTATGTTGGGGGGGGGCTTGAAAAGTTTAATAATTCTGTCCTAAGTAAGAACTCTAGAAAGAAATTGAGGTACTTTGTGGAATGAAAATAACTTATTTCCCGTGAGGACCTCTGTCAGAGGCTAAGATCAGAGACATTTCAGTTCACTTCTCAAGTGTCACTTTTCTACTGTGGCTCTCCATGCAACACCAGGCAGAATAGCAGGTTTACCTTTAATATTTGAGTCATGAAGATTGATTTTGTATCAATTTATTGGGAAGGAAATAATGACATTTACATCTAGGTGTAACTGGATAAAGAAAATGTCTCCTGGCAGGCATACTGGAATGGCATTCACCTGGGATCAGGAGGTAATTTGAAGCACGAGTATGAGAACTTTGCACTAATAAGCAACCCATCTTTGTTGGGGACTAAGCAAAGTCATGGTGTATCAATAACGAATGGAACACATGAAAAAACTGTGATTAGACATTGGCAATAAACCCATATGTTCAGTAAAATAAAGGTAACGTTAGAAAGATCTTGAGGCAAAAGTAACCATATAACATGTCCCCCTAGCTCTGACAAAGGGAAGCAGTTCATCCAGAGAGCTAGAAGCAGTACGAAAATGGAAAAGGAATGATGAATGGGCAGAATTCAGCTCACTCAATAATTGGAATGGATATCATTCTAAAAGTTGCCTGCTTTCATGTTCTAGACCTTCTACAGATGAATCTGTCCCTCAGCTTTATTACCCACTACTTTCAGTTCCCCGGCTCTGAACTCACTCCAGACCCTAATTCTTTCTACTTTCCTTCAACACCCATCATCTTGATACAGGGTAGTGACACAGTTGAAAACTGAACAGGTGCCAAAATGCCCTCGTGAGCAGAGTCTGAAAGAACCGCGAGAGAAAATGGAAAGTGGGAAATGGGGAGATAAAAGGAAGGAGCAAGGGAAGGAGGGAAGGAAAGAGACAAGAATAGTGGGCTGAGAGAAAAGGTCCACGTGGCCTGGCCAGGGGAAACCCCCTGAAAGAGTGAGTTGGAGGTGGCAAGGAGCCATGGTGGCCAGTAGAAGAGTAGCTGGTGTGGAGAGTGTGGCACCGTAGTAAGGTGGCATAGTGAGCTGGTACCTGGAGATGACCAGGGATTTGGAAAGCTTATTTGTGCATCAGCAGTTGTGGAAGAAATTTGAAGAGCCTTGAAGAAGTGGAACAGCAGGGAACACTGAAGAAGAAGTGAAGAGAAGACTCCAGAGAAAGACTGGCCTTTGCAGTGCCTGACTCAGCTTTGGAGGGACAAAGGGAACCATCTTGGACATGTGTCTTTGGGACTTTGGGGACTGAAAATGGTGACTGGGGTAAGATAACTGGCCACTTGTGGCTTTGAGAACTTTTTGTTTTCCTGGTTAATTTCCCTTGTTAATAAAACCCTGTTGTTAAATTGCATTTGCGTGGCAATTGCTATGCACGGATGAGAGGCAGAAGCAGCATTTTAAAAGTTTTTTTCCCCTTAGCTGGTTGGTTGGTGGCTTCTACCCCTTTTGAACCGATTTCAATCTGAATTACAACCTATTGCTGAACTCTAACAGGTTCTACTAGCACCAGCCCAAGTCCCTCTTCTTCCAAGAAGATTTCACAGATCATTTCAGCCTTTGGGCTCTCATTCTCCTTCAAATTTAGAGAGTCAATCAATCACAGCAAATAAATATGCTGCCTGATCACTGGATTTGTGCTTTACTTAGTTTTAAATGTGCTTAGTCTTATCTGACAACCCAGATTCTTGCAGAAAGGAGTGTCAAAGTATTTTCTCTCCCATATAGTATCACACAAAGTTGTAAGCACATCCTGATGTTGAATCTTAATCACAATTTAATAATGAAATATGAGGTCAAGAAAAGTCAGTTTCTTGAGAACAATAACCAAGACTTATTGCACTTCTGACTCCAGCACAAAGTTAGTGCATTCAAGAAAATCTGAATAATGAAGATTCTAGAACTATGAGCAACTAAGAAAAATCCAGATCCACGAAGGGCTGGGAATGGAGATGGGAGGAGGAGTGGAGGAGTAAGAAGTGGAAAGAAAAGACACACTATCAATGGTAGAAATCAAAGTGCACCAACAACAAAAACTGGCGAAAATTTTGGAGGGGGAAAGAGGCACAGGCAAAGTAGAAGATGAAAAACAAGAAGGAACGAGAGCCAAGGCAAAGGAGATTTGGAAGTCATCCGTCAAGAACAGAACAAGACCCAGTAATTTGTCTGAGTAATTTGTCTGAGTCTTCTGTGCAGCACATAAGCAAGGCTTCTGCCAAGGCTGCCTAACATTTCATAGGGGAGTGAGACGCTGCTGGGGCATCTCTACCACATTGTATTGTTAACTTTGAAGAGACAGAAAAGGACAACTCAGAGCACTTTAAGATTCTGACCGGCTTAAAAATAGAGCACATGGCTCTAGAAAAAAAGGGGAACATCAGGGAGTCTTAGAGATGGAAAGGAGTTTAAAAATAATATAAATGGGAAATATAATTACAGTTGTTTAAGAAGGTAAGAAAGTTGGACAAAAGAAGGTAGTATGAAAGAAACAAGGAGGCAAAAAACAAAAGAAGCATCACAGGCATTTTTGAGGAAAGCAATAATTTCAAACTCAGCCAAAATAAGCAGTTATGGATTCAAAATACATGTCATCAATCTAATCCAACATGAAAATAAAAGGGCCTGAGAAAGATGTCCCTGAAAAAGGGTAATGGCAACAGAGATGGCACAGTAGCACTTCCCACAAATTCAAAATCACCCAAGGATGTTGGGTCAGCAAAGTCACCCTTTAGGGTCATTAGGGCCACTCTTCTCTCTTAAATCTATGTGGTTGTTCTTCCTTCTGCTCTCACATTCTAGGTAACCTGGTGCCTAGTTTTCTCTCTCTTACTAGGTCAGGGAGTCTAGATTTCTACAACAGTGGTTCCACACACAGAGACACATACACACAGAGAAAGAGAGAGAGAGAGAGAGAGAGAGAGAGAGAGAGAGAGAGAGAGAGAGAGAGACTAGAAGCTGAAGTCTGGAGGGCTTTCTCACTCTGCCTTCCAGTCCACCACCTGGCATCTCTGTGTTACTTAGTTGATATTTTTATAGCTCAAAAGATGAGATATGTCAATCATATTCCATGAAATAATTCAGGAACATTATAACTAAGTATTTACCACAAAGTTAATTTTATATAACTTGATTGAATCATAGGGTATGTTGATATTTGGTCAAATGTTATTCTGGATGTTTCTGGGTGAGATGAACAATTAAATAGGTAAACAGAGTAAAGCAGATTGCCCTCCCAAGAACGGGTGTGCCTTGTCCAATCATTTGAAGTTTTGAATGCAATCAAAGGCTCATCCTCCCCATAATAAGGGTAACTTCCTCTTGTCTGAATACCAATACCTCTGGGCTGGGACACTTTTTTTTTTTTTAACAACCCATAAGGTGAGCATGAGTCATGAGGCTTGGATCTCCTTTGGGCCTGCGAGTGTGGCTTTCCCTGAGCTCCAGAACTTATGTCCTTAAAATCAACCCCCATTTCTCAAACTGACCTCAGTGACTCTCTGGTTCCTGAAATGCAAAGGCCCTTCTCAAACTGAGACCTCCAGGTCTGGGGCACATTCATTGTTTCAGCACTAACGCTCATTTCAGCACTAACACACCCAAGGTGTTTTCTGTGGATGGGAGTTCACAGGAGTGTTCATCACCTTTTTCATTCAAGTGGATTGCTCTCTCTTTTTTCTCTCTATGTAAGTGTTGTTTATCTCCATTCAAATGGATAGTTCTAGAGTGTTGCTATCTAATATGATAGCCATGAGCCATACGTGGTTGTCTTAAAATATGGCTAGTCTGAACTGAATTGTGCTGTAAGCACAAGTTACACTCCAAATGAAGAATGTAAAAGATCACATTAATAATTTTATACTAACAATATGTTGAAATGGTAATATCCTAAATAAGTTTGGTTAAGTAAAATATTTTAATATTTTCACATACTTTTTTAATGTGGAACTCTTAAAATTACCCATGTAGCTCATATTATGTTCCTCTTGACAGTGCTGGGCTAGGAAAGGCATGTGACCCTCCATTAGTGGGACGGGTCCCAGGGCACACATAATTTCCTCTTCCTTATCTGTCCCAAGCTTCTGTGACCAGCCCTCTGGAGATGGAGGAGTGTGAAGGCTGACTGCAGAGGGCATTTCCAGATTTCCAGTGGGTTGCATCCTACTGAGTACAGCCACAAGCTGCCTTGTCATGAGCAATTGTCCTCAGTAAGGATATTTTGTGTTTCTTACCCTGGTTATCAAACTAGAAATCAGGTGAGGACATTTTCTCCTTAATTCTCCACTTAAGAATTTCCCTCTGGAAGTAGTTCTCAGCATATTAATACCGGGCTCAAATATTATAGGGCTCCTTACTGGGAACCTACTGTTTGCCAGGGATGTGTGTGTGGGATGTGTTGTTCCTTAACTACACTGTGTGGGAACATGAGCCCCAATTTACAGAAAAGAAAATACTGTTCAAAAAGGTTGATTTTCCCATAGTGAGGAATTGGTGGAGCTAAATATTCAAAGATAACACTGCCTTCTAAACTTGATAGCAAAAGAGTTCAAAGCTTCCACAGATGAATTACAGCTCAATGGCAGAATCTTTGCTCTTTCCAGCTAAGAGACGCAAGCAAGACGTATAGTTCAGAGAGTTGGTAAGAAGTCAGGTGAGCTGCTAGATTCCTTTTGTAAAAATTTGGGCTGGCCTGGCAAGTCAACTACATATTCACAGCAGAAGGAACAAGAATGGATGCTCCAGGCCCATGTGCTACAGGGTGGCCCCAAGTCACACATGGGCTGAAACTGACAGAAGAGGAATGCACCACGACCCACTCACATTTTCAGAGGCAGGTCATTCTCCACCTTCTAGAATTAGAAGGGATAAAACATCTAAAATGGGCCTGGGCCTGAGTCCCCCAATTAAAGCCAAAGGGGAGGCAGGGTTGAGAGCCTTAGCCTTAACTCATTCCACTGCCTCTCCCTGCCTGCCTCCTCCCTTCTGCTGCAAGTACACTGAGCTACTAGAAATGTTTCTGCTTAGCTCAAACATCATTGCTAGCTTCCTCAAAGATGAGGACTGAGAAAACAGTTTCCTATTACCTGTCTTTTAGATGCCTCCCCTACACTCCAAGTTCACTCCAGCTTGCCTTCAAAACAGACTGCAGTGAACCAGGACTGTCAGGCTGCAGAAGCCATTGAACTCAAGCCTTGCATTCTGCAGGAGCAGAGGTTCAAAGGTGCAAAGTTATACATCTGATGGGCAAAGGTCAGGACTAGAACCTTGGACCTCTGACTCATAATTCCCCATTTCTCCAGCTCCAGACAGAAAATCAGGAAAGGGAAGAAAAGACTGATTTTTTGTCCCCCTCCAGATTCTCAAATTGAAACCCTAACCTCCAGTGTGACTATAGACACAAGGTTTGTGAGAAGGTGGAAAGGTTAAATGAGGTCATAAGGATAAGGCCCTAACCCAACAAGAGAAGGAGGAGACAAGGAGCTCTCCCTCTTCCCTGTGAACGACTGTCTGCAAACTTGGAAGACAGCCTTGCCGTACACCTTGCCCAACACAGATCTGGGAAATTCCAGCCTTCAGCCTGCGATTAACTGAATTTCTGTTGTTTAAATCACAAGTTTTTGGCATTTTGTCATGGTGGCTAAGCAGACTAGTATTATGGGAATATAGTAAGCTTTATTTGTGTGCCTCAATTCAGAGTTTGGGTATTGAAAAGTGTAGAAAATAGAGGAAATCATAGCTTTAGAATTGGCTGAGGTGAGGGCCATTTGGAGACCTGACCAGGGGCCACTTTCCATGTGGAATGCTCAAGCCCAAAGACAACTGAAGGTCATGAAAATGAATGAGTCAATTAGCTAAAGAATTTGGGTAAACTATCCAAACTATGCATATTTGGTTCTTTGAAACAGCCTCTCTCTCCTTCCATAATACAGGGAAACAGGGAAAATGGGGCAAGGATTTGTGTATACTTCATCTCCTTCTAGAATGTTCTCTGACTATTCACATACTAGCCCTCCCATACACTGACCCCTGAAAAACAGACTGGGAGGACTGTCTGCTGGGAGAGGGGAAAAAACTAAGTCTGTAATATGAGGAGAGTGAGGTGGGTTTTACAGGCCTAGAGAAGGCCGGGAAGGGCCCAGGAACTTTGTCTTACTTGGAGGAACTGACAACCCCCCACCCCCCGGCAAAACCAGAACTTTAAATGTCAGCCAGTGACTGATTGAATTGGAAATTTTCTTACCAGTGGTGCTGCTTTGGTAAGCTCTAGTACACACTAGCAAAAGAAATAGTTCTACTTATGGTCAAGGAGAAACTTACACTGTTTCTTCTGGAAATTTTAAAGATAGTAAAAACACCCAAATTTTTATTAAATACAAAGAAAATAAAAGACAAAAAAATAATCAATATTAACGCATGGGTATGTTTATCTCCTATGTATGTCTGAGTTGTATAAAATATTTTATAATAAACACTTGTTACTTTGATGATACACACTGTCCAGTCTCCAAGTATTTCAGTCGCTACCATAGGCAGCTCTCCAAATGCTGGAGACACAGTCATGAAGAAGATAAAACCCCCTTCCTCCCAGAGCATCCATTTAGTGGTGGCAGATGGAGGAGACAGTGACATGTCAGGCAGCAATAAGTCCTCAAAGACGCAGGTGGAGAGAGAGCATGGAGTCAAGGGACAGGGGTGGGGGGGGTCAGAAAGGGTTATGTAAGGAGGGGACATTTGAGCTGAGGCCTGAAGGAAGTGAGGGGTGGAGTCACATGAAGGGCTGTGACCTCAGTGGAGTGAGCAGAGTGAGGAGAGGTAGGACATGGGTCTGGAGAGCCAAGCAAGCTTCATTAGGCATTGCAAGGAGTCTGGTCACTGCGTGAAGGGAAGTGAGCAGTGGGAAGGCTGGAGCAGGAAAGTGAGGTGATTGGTGCTTGACAAACATTGTCTCCTGAGATGTCTCACTGGTCCACAGAGATGAAGTCCACAGCCCTGAGAGAGGGCTGGAGCAGGGGTTGCAGGCCTTGGGGAAGCTGATGGCCCAGCTGTACCGTGGCTCTCACTCCCTGGGACTCACCTTCTACCGTCAACTCCACTGTCACCTGGCGGGCTCCACTATCATTGGTAGCCTCACAGGTATATTTCCCCTTGTCCTCCTCACAGACAGCATGAATCACCAGACTGAAAGCTCCCCGGCTGCTGCAATCCAGCAGGCAGCGACCACCACTACTGATGGGCTGTCCGTTTCTGTGCCACGTCACCTGGGGCTCTGGGTATCCCCGGACCTGCAAGGACAACAAAGAAAGAAAGTGTGTTTGAGATTGTCTATGTACCTGACACTGAGTCTGCACATGTGTTAACTCAACGAAGCCTCATTACAACATAAAGATAGATACAACTTTCATCTCCACTTTAGAATGAGGAAACTGAGGCACAGAGAGTTCTGGTAGATTTCTCAAGGGTAGGTGGCAGAGTAAGATATCCTGGTTCCAGAGTCCACCAGACAGGTGACTCTCTAACCTGCATACTAGAATCACCAGGGGTAGCTAAAAAAAACTCTAGTGCTCAGGTCTGGCCTTGTATCAATGATATCAGACCCCAGGAGTGGGGCCTGAGGTACCCATTCTGGCATGCACATGGATCACTTGTTATGATGCATAACATAGATGTTGTTTCTATGTATCTAGGATGGATCCTGAGGTTCTGGAGTTCCAACCAGCTCTCAGAGGATGCCGAGGCTGCTGCCCCCTAGAATTCACCTTGAGTAGCCAGGCCCTAGACTTGAGCTGCCCAGGGTGGTAGCCACTGGCCAGGTGAACACTTGAGTGAACACTTGAAGTAGTGGCTTGTCCTGAGTGGTGCTGTGTCAGTTGTACACTTGTCTTTGAAGACATAGTATGAACAGAGAACATGAAACATCTCAATAATCTTAAAATGTTAGTTACATGTTGAAAAGGTAGTATTCCTGGTATGTTGGGTTTAATAAAATACTCTTAAAATTCACTTCAGCTATTTCTTTTTCCTTTTTCCTTTAATGTGATCACTAGAAAAGTTACTGTGGATGGCTTTCTTTGTCTTAACAGAAGCTAACATCTGGTGAGGGTTAAGTATTAAGAACTTTTCTAAGTACTTGAAGCATTTGAGACTCATAACAACTTGTGCAGAGAGGAGATATTTCCCCAACGAGGGAACATGCTGTGAGAGATAAATTCCAAATCACTTTGGGTTCTGGAGAAAGAAAATTTCCTGAGGGCCCTTTCACCCCCTGGAACTCAGCAGACCCTGTGGGGTGGACGCCTCTTTGGAGAAGCAAGACTCAGACTGGCCCACCGAGGCACAGCGTGGGATCCAGGACCCGAGTTTCAGCACTGGGGAGTGTACAGAAGTCAGTGTGTCACAAAATGCGAGCAACAAACATTTTCTTTGCTCTTAAGACAAGAGAGAATGGATATAGAGGAAGCAAAAGCAAAATCCACTGGGTGACCTGAAAGGCAGTTCCAGAAACAGACTTCGGTGGCCTCTTGTACGCACCCTCCTCGCACCCCCAGCAAGGTCAGAGAGGATGCTGTGCCAGTAGGTGGGAAGGAGCAGTGGTCCTAACTCAGTTCATCCTCCAAGTGTGGTGAGAAAAGAAAGAACCAGGCAAAAAGCCTCAGCAGTCACCCCTGCACTATGCTTACTAATATCTCTTCCCAGGAGCTCAACCCCCAACTATTCTTACAGCTACTGCTCTGTAGCTAATATGTAGACGTCTCCCTGGAGAAGGGACACTAGAATCTCTGTAGGGAAAAGTCTTTTCTTAGGTTATCCCATCATCACCCTTTGAGTGTTAGTTTACCAATCTCCCCATCCTCACCCATTGCACTCAGGCCTCAATGTGAAAGAAACAAAAGCATTTGACCCAGCAATTGCTCTCCTGGGAATTTACCCAAAGGTGACTTCAATGTAGGTACAAAGGGACACCTGCACTTGGATGTTTATTGCAGTGCTATTTATAATTGCAAGGACATGGAAGCAACCGAAATGCCCCCAAACAGATGACTGGATGAAAAAAATGTGGTATATATGCACAATGGAATATTACTCATCAATTGAAAATGACAAATTGGACGATTTTATGATAACATGGACGGACTTAAAAGAATTCATATTAGCAGAAACAAGTCAAAAAGACAAAAACAGAAACCAAATGGTCTCACTACTATATGGGACATGGGAAAGATAAACAAAAATCCATGAAGAAAAGTCAAAATAAGCCAACAACCAAATTGAAGTACACAACCTGTGGGGGGGGTGAGTGGGACAGGGTGGGAACAGTCAGGGAGGGGGGAGTGAACCCCAGAGATCACAGAGATGTGAAATTTAAATATAAATAAATAATTTAAAAAATTTAAAAAAAGAAACAAAAGCCAAAGAAAACTCAAACCAATATTAATCAGCTTATTGGATTGTGCAGTAATTTCTGGAAACAACAAGAAAATGTTTTTCCTATCAAAACCTAAACTATATTCAAGAGGAAGACTTGAGTACCCATAACAGACTGCTGAGATTCTCAAGTTGTATCCCCCCAGCAGCGTGACAACAGTGCGTGAAGCCACTGCAACCTCATCAAAGTGCATCCCATCCCATCCAGGTGAAGCGGTTAAAGGGTCCAGGGTCATTTGGACAGATAAGGTCTCGCTTCCTTTAGAACAGAAAGCAAAAACGTCAGCAGTGGTTGTCTCTGGCTTCTCTCTTCCTCTTCCTTCCTTATTATTTTTCTGATATTCCCGCAAATGACGCTCCTGACCTTTGTAAAATGGAATTTATAAAGTTTGAGTAAAATATGTGTGCCTTTTTATTAGCGTATGCATAATGAATGTAGAGTATAAACATTCATTAATTTATTAAGGCCCTGAGGTGGAACCAAAAGTACTATACAAATAAACATTAGGCATGTTTGAAGGTGACAAGTGTCATGTACTCACATAAAATCACGTCATCTTGTGATGTTATCTTGGCTCAAAGGTGCATACAAAAGAATGTTGACAATTTACCTTGTTAAAACTTTATTTTTTTTCATTTTCAGAAAACAACTTAGCAAAGAAACTCCTACAGAAGGAAAGCTGCTTTGGAATCTGGTCAAGCTGTGAATTTGCAAGTCATCATTATCTTCTCCACCCTGTTAGGAGGCCTTGCCTAGCCGCCTGTGATTGATCTCCCTGCCTTTGGTCAGCTTCGGGGGAAGGGAGGGCAGGTACTGTCTCTGAAGGAGATTAATCATTCACTACACCAGAGGAGTCCCAGCATTCCATTAGCCAGCACCCTGGCCCCCTGCAGCAGGCCCACGCTGGAGGCCCAGCATGTCCTGGACTTTCAATGATTAACCTGGGACACTGCAACTGTTCCAGGGACATGATCCCTCTTTTCCTGTAAATTTTACATGCACGCAAACACGCGCACACGCGCACTCACACACACACACACACACACACACACACACACACACCAGGTTTATTTCTGAAATGTCCTGTTAAAATCAATATCCAGGACTTTTTAAACCCAGAAAGCTGTAGTCTGCCAGGGAACTGTTTTGTACCTCTTGCATTTGAAACAAAGGCAGGAATTTCTGTGGCCTTGTTCAGTTCCAAGGTCTGAATGATTTGTAGCTACAATTCTCATC
The DNA here is from genome assembly GCA_004024945.1 of Uropsilus gracilis. NCBI lineage: Eukaryota > Metazoa > Chordata > Mammalia > Eulipotyphla > Talpidae > Uropsilus > Uropsilus gracilis. The sequence goes on from PVHY01005293.1 coordinate 13,361, forward strand.
CTCCTAATATGGGAAAAACTTGTTTCAACTACTCCTAATACTACATAAAGATTATTCAACTTCAGTTAAACCCATATTTCTCTCTGCCCAGTCTTCTGGTTGGGGAAGGAAGAAAAGCTTGGGTTCGCATCTTGGTGACACAGGACAACAGCCTGCCCTCCCAGGGGTTCTCAGCACACACAGACACAGCTGAGGTTCTTACAGTCCAGTCCAGGAGCACAGTGAACACCCGTTGATCCTATGGTTTGCAGAGGGCTTCCACATAGAGAATCATTTGGAAAGGTTACTAATATTTTGTTAATTTTTTTCATTGTATTTTTAAAAAGAGTCAATGGTTTATCATTCTGTATAAGAGTTAGGGATGTTGGTTCACACCCCTTCAGATATATATTACCATATTATATCCACCACCAAAGTGCCCATGATCCTTCACCTGACCCTTCACCTGATCCTCCACCATGATTCCCTCCCTGCTTAGCTGCCTGCCGCCCTGCCCTCTCTGATAGCATCAGTTCTACAGTCAAATTTATAGCACTTATTTTGGTTTAGTTTTGTCTGCTCCTTTGTTTTGTTTCTTTGTATTTAACAAGTGAGCTCATTCAGTATCTGTCTTTTCCCTTCTGATTTACTTCTCTTAGGATGATTTCCTCCTGTTCAATCCATGGTTTTGCAAATGGTTAGAGTTTAACTTTTTATGGCTGAGTAGTATTCCAATGTGTATACTACCACATTTTCCTTATCCACTAATCTGTCCTTGATCACTAGGTTACTCCATTATCTTGATGATTGTAAATGGAGCTACAATGGACATAGGAATGAATATATCTTCAAATTAATGTTTTTACATCGTCTGAGCAGCTATGTAGGGGTGGAATTGCTAGATCATATTATATATCTATGTTTAATATGTTGGGAGACTTCCATACTGTTTTCCATAGGAGTAAGACCAGGCCACATTCCCACTTTATAATAGTTCCTTTTCCTCTATATTCTAGCCAACACTGTTGCTTCTGGTCTTTTTAATATGGGCCATTCTCAAGGGTGTGAGACTGCATAGAATCTTATTTGATATCCTTGCAGCACTATGAGGGAGATATCTTGGGCTGGGTTCCCCAGAAGCAGAACCTAAGCTAGGGACTCAGGGAACTCTATCTGCAAGCCCTTAACCGACACTCACAGAGGTTGAGGAATGGGTGTGCTAGGGAATGGGCATATTAGCCTGCTAAGGAGTATGGGTGAGGTTCTCACAGCTTCTTTCACAGCATAGAAAGTCAATCATATTGTTAAGTCTTCAACTTGATTGGTTGTCCCTCTGTCTCCTCTTGTGCAATCTTTGGGTGAGACAATTACTGTAGAACCCAAAGCATTGGTGTCTATTTCTAATAAACCTTAAATCTTTTCTAGGTTAAAGCAATATGTGCTTTCCACTTTGGGAAAAAGTCAGAGTTCATAAAAAATGTGACATAAGCAAGTTTTGGGTTGTTCCCTTAGAGTAACAGTGTTATATCCTAAATATTTGTGTCTCTCCCAAAGTCATAACTGAAACCTAATCCCCAATATGATGCATCGGGAAGCAATGAATGAGGGTCTTTGGGAGGTGTTTAGGTCATGAAGGCAGAACCCCCATGAATGAGTTAAAAGAGACCCTGAAAGGTTCTATCATCTGTTCTACATATGAGGACACAGTGAAAATATAGTCACCGTGAACAAGAAGGAGGCTCTCACTAGATGCCTTATCTGTGAGTGCCTTGAGTCTGGACTACCTAGCCATCACAACTCTGAAGTAAATCTCCATTTTTTAGGTCAGATGATCTATGACATCCTTGCCATGGCAGTCTGAGTCATCTCAGGGAGGCAGAATTGGCTCCATGGTGCACTCAGAACACCGCCAGGAGTGTTACTGTAAGGAGGAACTGCTTGACAGTCCAACACAGGTCTTAGGCATGGCCTGGTTTCCTAGCCTCTTCAAGTAGTAATTCCCTCCTTTTTCTGAACAGAAAGCAGCTCTTGATATCTACAGCCCCATCCTTCTCTGAAGCAGAACAGCTCTAAGTAGTGACCCACTTAGCTTCTGGGGCAGATTCTTTCCTCTCCCTCCATTCCCCCCCGGGTCCAGCCCACAGCCCGAGTTACCCTCTAATCCTCCATATGGGAAAGCCACATAACCACAGAAGAAATGCCCATGAACATGAATAAGCAGCCCTGACTTTTCACCATAATGAGTTTTTGGAAACAGCTCCAAGGACGGTCATTCTAAGGAAAATCCTATTTTTGCCAGTTACCACATTTAATTGGAGGTTGTGTTTATTGTGAAAAAGCCCAGGATCAAGTAAATCAAGGACATAACCAATAAGTTGTCATAAAATAAAGATATAGTAACCATAACCCCTGTAATGATTTAAAATAGTGAAACTGTGCTCTAGTTCCATGAAATGGCCTCAAAAGCCTTTATAGCCTCAAAACATCTTTAGAGGGAAAGGGACCTCATTCCATGTGGCTTTGGATAAGGAGAAAGCTGGGTAGCTTGATTGCTATGTCACGCCTACCGTGTGCCAGAGACATGTTTCCAGACCTGGTTCTGCCTTGAAATGACTTAATTACTCAAAGGAACATGCTCTGAAGTCTCTGAATTTTCTCTGAAACATGTGAAGGGCTTTTCTTTGAATCCAAGGTACATAAGACAGGCAATCACAGTCCAAGGTCAGAGCAGTGGCAAGTTCTCTATTTCCACACCCCCTGCAAGACCAGCACATCTACCTTCTTCTCAGCCTGGGGAGTAGTAGAAAGGGGGTGATCTTTCTCTTGCATGTCTTTTGTTCATCTCTTGCATGTCTTTTGTTCCTGGGTAGGCCTGTCCCTAGCTGCACACTGCAAGTCCACAAAGCAACTGAGGACAACCACCAGCCAGGTCTGAGCAGGCGAAGCAGCTGCAAGGATGGAGGGAGACCAGGAGAGAAGCCAGGATGGCTCGCAGGTCCCAGCACAGACTTGCAGCAAGACATGGGGAAGTGGAGCAGATACACAAAGAAGACATGAGCAGAGAGCTAAGATAGTCTAAGAGCCAGAAACAGACTCGAGAAGTTGTCCATAAACACTCAGTTGAATCAGTTGAGTAATTGAATTGATGCCAGGAAAACCTGAGCCTGGAGGACAAGACACAGAGGAAACCTGCCAGATGAACATCTCCCCCAAGGTGGATAAAACCAATTGCACAACACCACTGTCTACAGGCACAGACAGCCGCCTGCAGCAGTGCATGCCTCTGGATTCTCTACCTGCTATGACACAGCTTCTTCTACAGAAATTACATTCTCCTGTGATAAATGATGAGTGCAGGTCTGATGATTTAAAGACTGAAATATAATAGCAAATAAACCAATAGTGCTGAGGAGTGAGTTGAAGAGCATCCTCTGCCTGTTTCCAGGTATAAGCTCATCTAGGTAGTACATGGACAGGATACATAGAAAGGGGAATTAAAACACTGACACCCCAATCAAATCAGACCACAAAAATGTCTATAAAATGTATGCCATGGATATATTACAGGGTGAAGAGTGAACAGAATGCCATGGGCACGCATGGCCAAGCTTGGGGCTTGTGTCTGTGTCAGCAACTGGCGCATGGCCCCATAGACAGGCAGGCACTTAATTAAAGCTTCGAGTAAGCCCACTGCCAACAGCCTAAAGCCTTAAATGAACCCACAGAATCCATTAGGAAGAGATCATACCAGCTAAAAATAGCAATTAGCAAGAGGTTTAAACTGCTGGATGCTCTGTCCCTGGTCCCACTTGTGAAGCAGTGACAAGAAAAGTAACTCTGAAAAGTTAGGTCAGAATTTAGAGAGCCATTATTCATACTGGCCCAACAAAAGCCACAAAAAAGCCACGCGACCTTCCAGGGTCAATGCTGAAATCTCTCTCTGTGATCAGTAGCTCTCACATTCTATGGCAGGTATTCCTTCCTCATGGCCCAAGAACAAACACCCCCATGCCATACGTCTGCAAGTCTGAGAGCTTCTTGCCTTACCTACTGAGAAAACAAAGCAGGTAAGACCTTGGCAGCCTGGGGTTACACCTTGGGCCCTTTTGAATCTTTCCCAAAAACTATCCTGCTTCCTTTTGTCTAGATCAAGCTTATCAACATGTGCAACGCTTTGACTCCCTCTTAATGGTACAAGCATCAGAAATGCTTTGAAGCCGTTCAACAAAGAATTCTAAGGGCACTTCTCACATTGATGCTTGCCTAGTTCTCCCAGAGTTGTAGTTTACACGTGAACACAAGAGTTTTTCTATTTGGGCTTGGAGTCCCTAGGGGTGGTGGTGGGAGTCTGGCCTCACACAGACCCCTCTACACAAAGCCTTAGGCTTCTTTCTTGACTCTCTCTCATGAGTAGCTCCCCAGAACTTGGCATCTCCAGCTGCACAGGTGGGTCTGGGAGATCACTGTTCAGTTTCTGCCACCAAGCTGAGATACACTCTCAGACAACTAAGTACAGGAGACAGGTGCCTTGTTTCACTTTAAGTTGCTCAGAATCTCCTGCCCACCTTTCACAGGGTAAGTCCCTCCTTGGAGGAACTGCTCCCCCTCCCTCTACCAGACACAGTGAGCCTGATGGGAGCACCATCATTTGCCTACCCACCTCCTTTGAGGGCTCTATAAGTAGGCATATGGTATACCAGCTAGATAATCAGCACTTCTCTCTGATTTTAAACTAAAATAAAGGGAGCCCAGTGATCCCTCTTTTCACTGGGACCCAAAGAAGTTGGGAAGATATAAGCCTGAAGCTGTCCCTTCTCTTGCATTCCCCTTGCTCTCCATTTCTTATTCCTACCCATTAGGAGAGACCTAACAGGCAGAATAAGGTATCACATAAGTATTGTCTTATGTGACAGTAAGAGAAAAAAATGGAGGCACCACCTGATAGAGCCAGGAGGGACTCCAGATTCACCCAGTGTGATGAGACAAGACATTTCTCCTCTTTAGTTCACTGGAGTTGATTTCTGTCATTTGCAAACAAGAATTCTGACTTAAGCAAGAAGGCATATGTATGATAGACCTGTGTGGGAATGCTACTACAGCAGCAACCAGCCACCAGGCCCTGGGCAACTTACTTAATGTAGTCCTCACTTTATACAGCTGTGAGATGGGGTGATACCATCATCCATTTCCACATGAGATATGACAAGATGAGACAGCTCACACACACTAGCAAACTGCTATAGTCTAAAGATGAGGTCTTGCAAAAAACGCAGCTCTCCTCCCAAGATGACCCCTCTCATCTATGCTGGCATCTCTTTTTTCCTTTTTCCTTTTCCTAATAGACCTGTCCTTTTTTAATAGAAAAAATAAGGAGGAGGAGGAGGGAAAGGAAAAAGGGGAGGAAGGGGGAGGAGAAGGTGGGAAGGAGGAGGAGGAGAAAGATTAATCTTTCTGTTCTTCTGGTCTTGAAAGTTACTGATTCTTTATAACAGAGTACGCTAGAATCCATTCAGTGCCCAGTTTTGTTAACAGTGTAAGTGAACTGTTTTGCCCTAAACAATACCAGTACTTAGGAACTTCTGGGCTTGCTGGGTCCCAAGTGACACAACTCAAATTCTAATAGACAACTTTATGCTCTTTCTTTTTTAAAAACAGTCTCACATCTAATTAGATTTTTTAAAAAACCTAACATTTAGATTGAGAACACTTTCTGTTTTAACTGAACTGGTGTGTTATTTTTATTTGAGAGGTAAACCCCGTTTGAAAAGTGATCTTGCTTTTATATAACATCAAAGCATGTTTAAAAGCAGATATTCAATCTTCCATTTTACTGCATCACCATTCCCCCTGGTACTACCACATGTACCACTGAGACAGAGACCACCCCCTTGATTTCTGCTTCACTGACTAATGCAGTCCTGGAATTTCAAGGGAACTGGTAACTGTCAGGAAGGAACTAAGTCTAGGGTAATAAATCTAAAGTTTCGAGACAGTCATGGTTGAGCCTGGAGAGAGAATGAGAAGCATACTTCACTGGCAAAAGGGAGGGAACGGAGGGCTACTCCCCAAACAGCAGAGACCACTTGGCAATGCATCTTCACCCCTCCAATAGCAGAGCCCAGATGCCTTGAGACTCTGAAAGCAGCCACAGGGTGTGCAGGCAAGGGCCTGCCCTGTGAGGACACGAGGCAATTGTGCTTAAAAGTGGGCAGAAATGAGGTCCCAACAGCCCAAGAACAACTTGACGTTGTTTCTTTGGTGTAATTTCCAGTTCTTGGCCTTACGAGGCTGTCCCTCTGACCCGACAGCCGCCCGGCCTGCATCACCACAGACAGCGAGCGCTCTACTGAGGCTCTTCCGGGTGGTGGGTGTGAAGCTGGAGAGAGCAGACCAGGTGTTAGCAGCTGGACCTTCATGCCTCCTGCATGAAGGCTGGAACAGCGTCTCTGGACTCTGTTAGAAAACACCTGGCATGTGTGGCAGAGGCTGCCACTAGCAGAATGTCCACCCCTGGTCTCAGCTGCCCAAGGCACCCTGATCTACAAAGAGAATCATGCTAGTTTAAAAAAAAAAAAAGTTACTCCTGTGTAAAAGTCAGGTTTTTACAGCCCACTAGGCTGAAAACACAACTAATCATGTTTTCTTAAAATATTTTTGTTCTCACCACGATAATACACGTGCATGATCAAAATGCTGACTGGAACCACAACTCATAAAAACACAAAGTGGGTCACTGCTTGATACACTCACACCCAACGGGCACTTCCCTGAGACAATGTCTTTAACTCTTTTGATCATTTATTCTATTATTTTCTTCCACATCTCTAAACCACAGTCTTACATAGTAACTACTATGTTATTCTTTTTAATTTTAGACATTATTTTTTAACTTCTTTTGGAAGGTGAGCTTTTATCACTCAATTATCCCTCCACATAAACTCTTTTCCTATCCTCCAATTATTATATTACCATTTTTGTTATGTCCTCTAGATAGTCTTCATTTTAACCCTGCTCAGCTATAGAATACACCACAATTAAATTCCTTGAATTTTTCAGTTTGCCTGGAGTTAGTAACTATCACACTTTCAGTCTGCCTTGTTTTTAAGAGCCCCCACTTTTTAAGAGAATTCTTCTCAGTAATGGTTAAGCACATCAGATAATGAATGCATCGGTTACTGTGTTGATAACAACATTCTACTTGATAGCAAAAAGGAAGCAGCAGCCCAAGTGTTTAATAGATGAATGGGTTAAAATAATATTGTGACACACCAAAATGAAATATTATTCTGCCCTAAATAGGAAAGAAAGCCCGACATGTGTTTCAGCATAAATGAACCTTGAAGACATCATGCTGAGTGAAAAAAGCCAGACATAAAAAAATAAATACTATAACGACACTTACATGAAGTACCTGGAACAGTTGATCTTAATGGAGACAGAATGTAGAACAGTGGTCAGGGATATGGGGAGTTATTGTTTGATAATAACAGAGTTTCAGTTTTGTAAGATGAAAAATGTTTGGGAAATAGATGGTGGTGATAGTTGCAAAACAATATACTCAGTCTCCTACACTGTAAAGCTTAAAAATGGTTCAAGTGTCAACTTTATGCCTTATATGTTTTACACAATAAAAAATTGATCAGTGAATCCTATATATGTGGATCTACTGAACTTTATTTTGTTTCACTTATCTGTATGCTTATGCCACTGGCAAAGACCACACTGCTTTTAGCACAACTGTTTGATGTGTTGAATCAAGAAGTAAAAGTATGAAAAATGTAAGTCAGACCAAAGTTATTTCTCCATTTAGAACATTTCCAAAGGTTTCTCACTGCTCTAAAAATAAAACCTAATTGGTAGCTCACAGGACCTAGGTGACCTGGCCTCTACCTATTTTTCTCCCCACTCCACCCATTATATTCCTGTCATGGGCCTCCTTTAGACCAGGAAATAAGAGCAAAGATGAAGACAGCAGGTCTCTGCTCGGAGTGGCTCATGGTCTGCCAGAGACTGTGGGAACAGAGGAGGGTAGGGAGGAGCCCTGTGGAATAGGTGGGAGGAGCAGGAGTCCTGGGCTGGAAGGGGGACACCTCCCAATATGGTGCTACGCTTGGGGTGAAGGTAGAAGACAGGTAGAAGGTGACTGAGAGCGCGGCGGGGGGGGGGGGTTGTATGAAGCAGCATTTCAAGTCTTACTGGAGAAGAGGTAGTTCCCAGTAGCTTTGCCTCACCACCAACCTTATAGCCCCTTGGGGACCCCTAGGTGGGATGGCTATGCCTGAGGAGGTCACTAGCCAAGCCTGGAGGAGTCTAGGGCTGGCCAAACGCAGTCTGAGAGGAGCCCTGGCACTCTTCCCTTCGCTTCTCTCTAGACCATTCCAGCGTAACCAGAGCAGCCTACCTCAGACACATCTGCCTGATTTATCTTGCCAATTTAGTTCCAGGCAGTGCGACTCTCCCACAAGCTATTGTTCAGGAATCTAAGGATGAGTCCCCAGGGATACATGAAAGAGAGAAGAAACAAATGTCAATGACCTTCAAACAATGGTCCTGTTGTGAACAAGCACATGTGTGTGGAGCTTCTCTGAGTGTTTGCTGGTGGCATGTTTGGGGCAAAGGAATGCCAAAGTCCTAGTTCAAAACATACATTTAAAGCAGATTTAGTCCAAACAATTGAAATTTCTCTTCTGAAGAAGCATCTGGAAAAATGGAGGGAAAAGCTGCCCAGTTATTTAGTAGAAAACAAAACTCAGACTTTCCTTTCCCCTGTTCCTGCCAATGTCCCTTTCAAGTATGCAATCCTCAGGAATCCGTGGAGGCTGGGGCCCAGCTGAGCTGGCACGGAGCATCTTCATCCCCAGGGGAGGCAGATCCACAAATGGTAGCTGCAGTCCCTGGCTAGAAAGCTCAGCTGCCTCCCCATTCCCAGAGCTGGCTGCTCGGGGTCTGTGGAGCCTGTGTGGCCCCACCAATTCCTTGCTGGTGAGGAGAATTTAGGATGGCCCCAGGATGCTACAAGAGAAGCTGGTGGGTCCTGGGTTCAGAGGCTTCCTGCATTTGGTGTTTTCCCCCAACTCCTAGAATATCCCTAATTAATCAAAGGAGGAAGGTAAGTGGCTAGTCTGCAGGGAGCCTGGGCAGCTCCTCTCCTCTTCCAGTCACAGAGAAAGGTTAAGAAATGATGGAAGCACGGCTCTTAGGTGGAAGTTCTCATGGCTAATCTGGTTGAGGAGCCTGAAGGCAGCTCAGTGTGGGTGACTGTTCAGACCCCCCAGAGCATCCCCAGTTCAGGGGAGTCCAGGTGCAGCCCAAGGAGCTGGTAAGAATGTGTGGCTGCACTGGCAGCACCAGGGTCACTCCAGGGGAGGCCTTTACTGAACGAAGCAAATTGGTCATCATTGCTGCCCAGTCCGAGGAGTGGGGGCAAAGGAAGAAGGGGGCAGTCAATCCCATGGGAGTGTCAGGAAGTGGTGGCAGGAGGGGTACATGTGTGCTGTCTCCCAGGGAGCAGACTGTTGGGAGAGGCTCTGGATCATGTTCTGCATTGATGAAAGGAGCCCAGGGCCAGGTTGAGTCCTGGAGGAAATGATAAACCTCATATCTTCCTAGAGGGTCCACATGAGTTAGAAAAGTCAAGATTCCTTCCACCACCACACACCTTCCAGCGTCGCCCTAGATTGGGGGCCCTGTACACTGGTTGCCTCTCCACACAGCTTCCCACAGCCCCTAGATTGGGTTGGCTGCCTCTCCACACAGCTTCCCACAGCTTCTAGACTGGGGACCCTGGGTACATTGGCTGCCTTTCCACACAGCTTCCCACAGCAGCCACTTCACCAGTGCTGGGCTGGTGGCTTCACCAGCCTGAGCGGGTTGGGGACTGTTGCCCTGGGGGTCGAGCCGAGTCAGGCGGATATGCAGCCCAGGATGGGCAGGCATGCCTGGGCCTAGAGTCCTTCGCTTCAGCAGCGGGATACAAGCTGGAAAGCAGAGCTTCCCAACGCTGCTTTCTGTGTTAAGAGCAGCTGAGTCAAGAGCCTGGAACCCACTTGCCAGGTGGGCATTGTTCCCTTTCCAGTTTTTTGCTGGACAGGGGAAAGTGGAAAAAAACCACTGCTGCCCAGATGCTCAGTCTCTTTGCTCTGACTGTTGCCTCTGACAGGTCAGCGGCGGGATGGAAGTACAAGCCCGGATCAGGCTGTGCAGAGTCAAAATCTCAGCCCTCACTGCCTCGCTGGGGCACCTGAGAGGGAGACATGAACTCGGGGAACCCCAGCCAAGTGATTCACCCAGGACTGGTTGGGGGAAAAGCCCTGCTGCTCCTTGGTCACGAGAGGACTGAGGTCTGTGAGGAAATCTGTAGACTGGGTGCCGGGGACAAAGCACCATCTCTAAGTAGGCAGCGTTTCCTTACAAAACTGGGAATACTACTCTGAAACCAGGCCAAATGCCAACACCAGTTCTCAGCTATCTTCCTGCTGCCGAAGGAAATAAGTGTCCTTCCAATTCTCTTTTTCTGTAGTGTACCTTTTAAGAACACTCACCATACACGGTGAGGTGAACAAGACGGAAACCCAAGAAATGTGTACAGCTAGTGGAACCAAGCAAGGAGCAATTCAGAAGCTACACACTTTCCCTCTCTGCCCTCTCCCCATGTCCACTCACTCCCCTACTAGAGGTCTCTGAAATTACTCATCCCCATCTGCTCTCTCCCACCTCAACATTCAGCACTTATACTCTTAATATCTAAAGCAAGCACATTTTTAAAACCAGCAGACATTTCTCTCATCACAGTGCAAACTACTTAAAATCAGGCCTGGCCCAGAATATCTGGGGCAACTAATCACTATTACATCACCTTTTACATTTCTTTCCACCCTATAGCAAGCATAGTGACCATATTTTTCTTAAAAAAAAAAAATCAGGACATGTTATCTGACAAAAGATTTATGGGCAGCCTCCAGGTGCAAGGAGTTGGTGCTATAAAAGTTTCAACATCAAAATATTAGCACTCCAAGGATATTTGGATGACTTTACTGGAAAAAATGAGACTATTTTAAATCAGAAGGGCTATAACAATCAGCAGGGACAACACCTATAGCAGCAACACAGGTTATGTGTTTGTTTATCCTAGGAAGATTTGGCTCAGCTCCCCAAAGGACTGAGTTACACAAGGGGGGTGGTGGTGGTAGTAACTAGACATTACACTTTTGTGACATTTTCTTCATATCCAACAGGGCCGCTAAATCCACAGTGTGGGTAGTTAGCCGATATCTCTCCTCTCCAACCTTTATGTCCCAGCTCATGTCCTCTCAGAGGCACCTTCCTCAATTTCCCCAACGAAGACAGACTTGTGCTTTCATGGCACTGTGTTCTTCCTGCAGTAGGTCTTGTGAAAATTGATAATTCATCTGTGCACAGGGCTCCTCACCCTGACTCACAGCACTCAACTGCAGCTGCCTCTGGAAACAACTGTAATAGCTTGGCTTCTCCTGAATCGCCAGCTCCCAGAACAAAGTTTGGCACAGAAAGTATTTTTAAATTAACGACATGGTCACTTGGAAAGAACCAAGGACTCCATATTTTTCTTTTGTATCAATATTAAATAGAGTTGATCCTTGAACTAAGAGTTAGAAGGAACCCCCCTGCCCCATGCAGACAAAAGACTGAATGTAATTTTTGATTCCTCTAGAAATTAATTAATAGCCTGCTACTGACCAGAAACTTAACTGATAAATAAGTAGACAATTTACACACATTTTGTATTTTTATGCATCACATACTGCATTCCTAAAATAGTAAGCTACCGAAAAGAAAATGTTTTCTTTTGAAATCATAAGGAAAAGGAAATATATTTACAGGCCTGTACTGTATTTATTGATACCAAAAGTTTATGTCATCTGTTTGCAAGAACGTTTAAGTGGACCCTTGCAGTTCCAAGACCAATTGAAATGAGAGCTGCAAGGTTGCTCATGAGGATTAAAGTCAGCACCGATATTGGGGGTATAACATGTTTGCTAACAGAGAGAGCACTACATGAATAGAGGCTTAAAAAGAATACAGGCTGGAATGAAAAGAGAAATTTAGGAGAGAACGAGTTCTGCGAAGTTTCTAAATATATCAAAATCAGGGTTGGAGGCAATTGATGTGCAAAAGCTGCTGGATGAGAGCCTTCAAACCATCACTGAAATAGACCTCAAGCTGTGCTAATAAGAGAGAGTCTTTCAGACAAGAAAAGGACAGTCCCATTCTGCTTGAGCATGGCTGGCAACTGCCCCCAGGTGCCCACACCACACAAAACAGGACATTGATGAAGGGACTCAGGACCTGTGGATGATAACAGTGCCTTCTGCTCAGCTGGTACTTTGCAGGTGTTTAATAGATGTTTATTGAAGAAACATAAAAACTAGGACTATTCAGCTGACATAAAACACACTAAAAGGAAGGTGTATGTATCTTCAAATACATGAAGAGTTCTTATATAAAAGAGGTATGTGTTGTGTAACTCCAGAAGCCAGAACAAGTATAAATGGGTCCAAAATCTAGGGCAACAGACTTAGGTTCATATGAAGAAGTCTAGCAATGTCTGAACAATGAGAGGGAACGAGAGTGACATGGTGGTTCCCATCTCCAGAAGTGTTCATAAGGAGGCCAGGGGAACATCTGGCTCGGGTGCTGACAAGGGAAGTCTTCATACACTCTAAAATGACTTCTAACCCAAACCCTAGTTCTCTAAGAATTTAATATAATGTATGACGTTGAGAGAAAACTTTAAAACATTTCATTTACATTGTAAGTAAAATTCTTGCTACAAATACAGAACTTGTTCTGATTTGTTCCTTAAAGGGATAATGAACTCACCCATAAAACTATCTGGATCCAGTACATTTTAGAGACATACTGTTTCAATCTTTCCAGCTTCTTCTACTAATTTTTCTGGCTTTCAATTTCTTGTCGTCAATTTTGACAGTTCTTATTTTCCTACAAAAAAAATCTATTTCTTTCAAGATTTTCACATGTATTAACAGAGCTGAACATGAAAACATTTTTTTCAACTCTGTATAAGTGGTTAAAGAAACATTTCTAAATTTTATGTACTTTTTTTCTTTTATTGGTTTTGTGGTGTTTTCCTATTTTTAAATCTAGTCTTTAATACCATTGTCTGTTGTAATGAAATCATTTCTTACATAAATATCTTACTTCTATGTTCCTTTGATTTGTTCTAGTCTTTGATTTTGTGAGTTAAATGCTTGGTTCATTAACTTTTGGGTTTTTTTGTATTTGTATTATCTCAAAAATATTAAAGGCAGTGTATGCATTCAGCTATGATACTGAATTTTTACCCTGTTATAAACTAATCAAAAATTAAGATTCTCAATTAGAATATATTTAATGTAGGAATATATTTAAGAAGTATGAAGGTACCATATAATAAAAGGTTCAGAACTTTCTAAACAACACGAGAAGTTTGAAAATAGAGTAAATCATTATTCTTAGATTGAAAGTAATTAGTGGGATTGTACTGTACATATGGATGTAGTTAAAAAGCTACAATAATTAAAACATTTTTTACTCTGATACAGGAATATATACATGTTGATCAAAATAAAAAGGTAAGCAAACTAAAAATATTTAAATCACAAATAGAAAACAAAACTGGATGTTCTTAATATATAAAATATGCATATGACTAAATAAAAAGACTTAAAGAAAAAAGTAAAGGGTATGAACAAGAAGGTTATGAGTCAACCAAATAAACTAGTTCAATTTAAAAGTAATCAAACATGTAAAATAAAATATGATATATTTTATTAAATTTGCTAATTTTATAAGTGATAGCTAGTGCTTATGAGAGGATGAAAAAATAAAATTCTTACACATTATTGATGTGTAGGTAACAATTTGAACTTCCTTTTTGTTACCTATAAAATCAGCATAGCAATGCTGATCTTGCAAAGGTAGCAAGAGGCTTTTCATAGACTTAGTGTCTAATATCTGTCTTAAAAATTATCAAAGATGTTCATGATGATGGCTATGTTTAAGTTATATAAGAGAACACTAGAAGTTCAAATGTTCACTTTATCATCTATTAAGATAACTATGGTATAAAAATAAAATACCATACAACTGTTTAAAATGAAAATCCTGAGGCATATGAGAAGATATGATTAAATATTATGAAAAAAGGCAACTTAAAAAGCTATTATATATAATGTGCTATTTTACAGTCATATACTTCCTTCCTGTTATAAAAGAAAAAGAAATTAGATAGAAATCTATTAAAATCTAAACAGCTTTGAATGGTGGGATTGTTTTTTTTCTGTATTTCCATTTTTTGTACAATGAATACATTTTACTTTCATGAACAGTAAAAAAAAATTAAATTAAAATCTTAACTTGCTGAAGTTCAAATCTGCACATTTGCTAGAAGTACATTTTTATGAAAGTAAATGAAAAGAAAGAATGGTTCTGACTGGAAATTCCCTCAGAAAGGAAGACTGAGGGATTAGCAATCCACACTCATCATTAAGAAAATTCAGCTGAAATCGGCATGGCTGGTGACCAACTGGAATAAACCCAAATGGGCTTCAGCTGCAACAGCGCTGGCAGCCGACTTCATGGAGGGCCCTTCACAGCAGAGGGAGTGACACTTCCGAATGGGAGCTTTGAACAGTGTCCTCATTCCCTAGCTCGTGCCCAGCAGGACTGCTGAAGGGACTTCAAAGGACAACAGAGTCCATCCATCACAGGCCCAGCGGGCAGCCCACACCCCTGCCCTGAGAACCTCACACTGGTTAACTCATCCTGCAAAGACTCAAGTCAGTGGTTAAAGACAAACCCTGAGAGAAACGCCGACTGGCAGTACTGGTCAAATCCTCTCTCAGGTTTAACTGGTTTCAACCTTCATGCTGAAGTCTGGAGTTGGGCAGAGCCACCACCCCGACCCCAGGGGAGGTTGCCAAGGCCTTGGCAGAATCCTGGGCCTAAGCTGGGTCCCCTGTGTGAGACAGCTTTGGGGCATGGAAAAGCAAGGAGAGGCTGGGCGCCAACCTCCTCCCCAGCTGTTTTCAATAAGGCTCCACTTCTGAGGTTGCTGGCAGACCTCTGGAAAAGATCTGAACCAACCTCACATAATGTTTTCCATCAAACCCACAATTAAGTAATATTCTCTTAACTCATGAACTGTGCATGAAACCTTTTCCCTGTCACTTCTCAGCTCCTCTCATAAGCAACCTATAAGCAGGTCAGTTGGAGTTACAACACTTCTGCAGGGCCAGTGGAGACCGCAGTGTGGACCTCCTCAGGCCATTACCACCCTTCTCCCTGCTGCACAGGAATGAAAGGTGGACATCTGGCTTCACTATTTCATTTAATCCTCCTAAGAGCTCTGGAAGATCAGCGTTACACTGCTGATTTTACAGATCAGAAAAATAAAGTCAAACGTTAACTAATATGTACAATCTCTCCAAATTCATGCTTTTCCCACCCTTAGTCTCTCAGGGCAGTTGAACAGGGCCAGAAAGTTCCAAGACGGCCTAGTTCTTCTAGTTCTTCTTCTAAGACCGCCTAGTTTTCTGGAAAGATATTCACCAATAGCTCCCTCACTCCCTAGGGAGTGTTCCTGAGAGCACAATTAAGAAATAAGTACCACATTCTTATTTCTTAAGTGAATAAATTAATGGGTCCCAGAATAACCTTATACATGAGGTCTTCTGAATGCCTCTTGCCTATAGCTTTTGGTGCACATTTTATAGTATTTTATACTCTGATCAAAGAGCATAGGGTCTTATTCATTAATATTGCTCATTCACTTGGCAAAAGCTTGTTGAGCACCTTTCAAAGCTAGTGTGCAAGATACACCATAGGAGATACAAAGGTGATTAAGCCTCTCTCCACTCAGGCAGTAACTTCTTCCCACCTCAGCGAAAGAGAGGAAGCAGAATCAATATGGTAAGTCTTACAATCAAATGTAAGTAAATGGAGGAGTAGATGTGCACCATGCTAGCTTGACAGGTAACGAAAATAGAGTCAAAGAAAGTAAGTAAGGTAGACAAGCTTCCCAAATTCATGCATTTTTGTCTTTTTCTTCCAGGGGAGTCAGATAACATCAGAGAAAACAAAGTTGCAGCAATCAGGCTGCATCCATGCTCAGCAGGTGTGGAGTCTTTTTGTGTCCTGTCCCACAGGAACCCAGCCCAGCAGCTGCTGCTAGGGGTGAGAGCAATGGGGTTGGTCCTTGTCTTAGGAAAGCCCCTCACTATTGAGAGAGGCAGTATCCACCTCAAAAGCCACCTCAATTGGGACCCAATGCAGACAAAATGATAAATAAGCTGAATAAGGATATGCTTCCAATGGGGAGGTTAAAATCAATGATTATGTGGACCAGGACCTGATGTGTGAAGAAAAAGGAATAAATTGCAGTTCAAGACTTGATACTGTGTGGCTGTAGGAATCTTTGAGCTTGAAACTCTGAGATCAGTCCCATCTCTGTCAGACTGAATCTGACTGCAGGACAAGGAGAAGGGCGCTGGCACCAGGAGTTCAGCTAGAGGGCAGAGGCAGACTAGGGTCAAGTGAGGATTTCAGCTTGGAGAGTACCAGGCAAAATCAGAAAATGAGATTGAGTTTAGGCAGGAAGAAGCCAGTGGCAAGTGCTCCAAACTGATAAGCTGAGTTAGTGTCTCACAGATTAGGGAGCAGATGGGCCATGAAAATTGGTGCTATGTCTCATCCTCTACTGAGAGCACTTGAGAGAGGAAGACCAGCCTTACTGGAAAGCACTAGAGCTGAAAAATGCCCCAAGTCTTTGTCTCACTAATCCTCTCTACCACAAACTAATCACCCACAGTAAATAATATTAAATATGAAATTTAAAGCTTCATGTATAAAGATGTGCATCAGAATTTAATTTATAAAAGGAAATAATGGAAACCACCTAAATAACTGCCAAGGATGGAATGACTCAATAAGTAAATAGTAGCATGTCAAACTTAATGGAGTAGTAAGCATTAAAATTGTGTTCACAGAGTGATTTGAAAAATCAGATGTTGGATGAAAAAAGCAGGAAACAAGACAACAATTTAAATTCTCACTGAAAGTCACTAAGTGCACACATATACCATATTACATATATGCTTCACTGAAATGATGCCATAATATGGGTAGCAGCATCCTCATTTCATAGACAGGAATTATCCCCGCTCACTATGAAGCTTACAGAATGTAAGTGGAAGAAATTCAAACCCAAATCTCCTGGCTACAAAGCCCATGCTCTTTCTACTCTTTCTACCACTCCACTGTACAGAGGTTCTTGGCTGTGGACCTGAAATTTTATGATAATTTGAACCGCGACAAGCCCATGGTGACCAGCACCAGGTTGGCCGATGATCTGGAGATGTTGAGTTGAACCAGGTGCCCACCAGCACTTCCCCTCACTCCGCCGCAGTGGCCCATCTGCCACTTCCTCCCCAACACCTCCTAAAACTTTGGAAAGGTAACCACGGTCTCCTGACTGGGAGCACTGAGAGGTTCAGGAAGCATGAGTGATGGTAGACTGGCGGTATCTCTGCACCACAGGGAGATGAAATGGAGAGCAGGGCAGGGGGCCAGGGGCAAGGGAGGACAGACGGGCATGGTGATGTGAGTTCTGGGAACAAGGGCACTGCAGAGCAGAGGACAGAAGAAGCCAGCTTCAGGCCCCGCCCTACACTCCTCTGCCCAAACAGCAGCTCTGACCACCTTCAACATCTACATGGTTCCTCTTCTTTACACACAGGACACATGTACATATCCTCAGGTACAGACCATCTGGACAGCTCCTGCTGGTCACGGCCTCCAATAGCATCACCCAAGTAAATGGACATCCTTTTAATGACAAAATAGTTCTGTGCCTGATGGTGAATTTTAGGAAGCCTGTAGTGAAATCGGTAGCTCATTTCTACCAGCAAGAGCACTGTACCTACCCGTGCTTCCAATTCTTTCATTCTCTTATGGTCTTTTATTTCTGCCCCACACTTTCTCGTAGATATTTTCTGATCTCTCACCTTTGCCACAGTAAAGGACTCTAAGCATTATAAAATTTAATCAGTAGGGGCAGGATATCACCCCTAGAGGGTGAAGATTGGATCAGAAAGAAGGGCGTTAAACACTTAACCTTTTGTATGTACCCAGAAGATAAACAGACATATGTCTCACGAATAGATACAAAGTGTGTCTCTATGAGCCAACCAGGCACTCAGGCAGGTCCTCAATCCAGAGAGTACCCCTGCCTAACATAAGCTTGGCTCACACATCATTCCCAGAAGGAAAAATCACAGGAGAGGCAAGTGTCCACAGCCTCACCTCCCACTGCTCCAGCTATTCTCATGTGCTCTCACATGCAACTGAAACTCCCAGCCATGAACTTCGCTTCCATCTCTCAAGGCCAACAATCTTGCTTTAATGGCCTACAGAAGAACCTATCTAGGGATGGTATGTTCAGATGCACACCTGACCTCAGTGGGGCTGCAGTGGAATCCATCCCCAGCCCCTGAGGAAGCATTCTGATACTCCCCACGTTGAGGAGCTCTCTGCGCAGTGTCTCTACTAGTAACTCTAGATTTGACCCCAAATGTTAACTAGTGATGCCTTGACTGCTAAAAAATGAAGGTTGTGTGGATTGGTGATTGACCTGGCTTTACTGGAAAAGAGCTTTGCCCCATATAAGTTATTAAGCAAGACCCAGCATTCACTAGATGAGTGTCAAACTCCTATTGTTATGAGGTTATATGCTTGCCACTTCCTCAAACCAGTCTCTCTGGGTTGAATTGCAACAGACTCCCCATCCTCAGGCTCAGCAGAGTATGCAGATAATGGGGTAAATGACCCTGAGTGACCTGGC
Source organism: Uropsilus gracilis (assembly GCA_004024945.1). NCBI lineage: Eukaryota > Metazoa > Chordata > Mammalia > Eulipotyphla > Talpidae > Uropsilus > Uropsilus gracilis. The sequence goes on from PVHY01005293.1 coordinate 32,217, forward strand.
CATGGGGGCTACAGTCCTGGGAGCCAGTCTGTGCAGCCTCAGCTTCTCACTGCCTGCGGATGGTGCATGCCCAGCATGACGGGATGTGGAAAGTATGTTCAGGTGTCTGGCTCCCTCAGCCTGATGCTTTCTAAGTCAGGATGCAGATTTGATTTGCTTTTTCTTGCCTTCCTTGCTCCAACTTTTCCAGGCTCATTTTTTACTCCCCTGTCAGGTTTCCCAGGGCTGGGAGCTGGATGAGCCAAGTCCTTCACACTGTGCAGATAGCTTCCTCCCAGGCACAACTTGCCATCTAGCACTTGCAGGCACACGGTGCTGTCCCCCCACCCCTCACCCCCTGGCTGCCCACCCCAGGTTCTCCTGCAGTTTTCTGACATGCTGCTCAGGGACTCAGCGTGTCACTTCCATGCTCACTGTCACACAGCCTGCCTGGCAAATCACAGTTTATCTAGTCACCATGCCTTCTCTGTTCAGTGTTGTGAGCAGTGGCATGGGCAGGGATAGAATCTGAGAGGACAACCAGGTCTGACATGTGGGTCAGAACTTGCATCTTCTAGGCGGCCAGGCCGCACTCGGGGACTGGTATTCACGGAAAGGGTATAGAGGCCAGAGTCACAACTTCGGTGGTAAATGTTTGAGGTGATAAAGTCCTTGAAATTAGATATAGTGTCTTGTCCTCTCTGTCATCTTTTTACCCCAGCTGTACCAAACATTCTATATCTGGTGAATATTTGTTGAACCTACAAACCACCCTGTCAAGCCAGCCCTCCCATGAGCCATGTCAGGTAGCACTGGGGTCAGCTTAGTGGCTACACAAAAAAACCCACTACTCAAAATTCTTGTTTAAATTTTATTTGTATGGAATCATGGGCTCTTAGAGCAGAAGGAGGTCCAACTTCCTTGTTTATAGATAAGGAATGTAAGGCTCAGAGGTCAGTGCAGGTTAGAGGCAAAGGTCTAGGCATGTATTGGCAGCTCAACCCTCTTTTTAAGGTCACAAGGTCAGTGTCACCAGAAGACAGCTTCCTACAATAACCAACAGACTTCCAAATAAAGATATCTGCAAAGGACAGTGTTTCATTGCTAGTTGACAGTAGTGCCCCAATGTATTTTATTCTATCAGTGTCAACCAGGCCCAACCAGGCCTCACTGACTTCTTCCTTGGACAAGGCTCCATCCTAGATCCTATGGAGAACACAAAATGAGTAAGAAATCACCTTCAAGGGACTCTCGGTCTAGAATACCAATGACTAGAACATAAAACCTAAGAAACATGGTAAGTTCAAACTCAGTATCATTGACACATTCTTGGAAACCACTACTTCGGTGGAAGGATAGATGGTAAGAATCTGTTGTCCAAGATAAGAAAGTTCCAGTTAATTCATATAGGCAGAGACCATAGCTAACAAGGAGATAGCTAACAACACATCCCTGGCAGATGTGGAAAGGCCTGGTTAGCACCCTAAAAGATTTGGGGTTCAGGCCCCAGTTAGAAAGGAGACAAATCAGAGTGGTAGAGTCCAGAACTTGCTCAACAATGGGAACCAGGGAGCAGGGCAGTTGGGAAGAGCGTGGTCCAGAGGACGGCCCTACACTATCAACAGTGAACAGTAGGCAGGGGATTTAGTCATTCTAGCTCCTGCCAGGCTTCTGAGTCAACCAGAAAGTGCTCCAAGAAGAAGCCTGCAGTATATGAAGTCTGGGAGGGGCTGGGCAGGGTGAGTACCTGTTAGCCTTGGCAGATAAAACCAACTCAAGGGTGGGACAAGATTTCACCCTCCAGGAATGTCCCGAGAGTGGATGGGCAGGTTTAACTCAGAGAGGGTGATGAGAATCATCCCTGCACCTCATTCTCCCTGAGAGTACCATACTTTTGGGGACTGCTGGGCCTCCAACCATACACTTGACTCCATCTAATTCTGGAGATCTTAGGAATGGTAGATGCACTTAAATTTTCTTGTCTCCTAACCTAGAAGGGCTTGGACACTGCAAGATGCTACGCAAATACAGGTTATAAACTTAAATGGAAGAGAAAATTAGAACAAAATACAAAGAAAATGTCAACACTAAGTTGTCAGAAATGAATAAGAAAATAAAATGGGCAAAAGTGTCAAGATCACTGGGTTCAACTCACAACCTGATTTGTAGATCCCAAATTCTTGCAAATGGAATCCACACAATTGGTAAGCCTCAGAGGCTTTATTCTAAGCAGCTAACACAATACCTGGCTTGTGATAAAGTCTCAGTAACTATTAACTGGATGCATCAAATCCAAATACTTGAAATCTACCTTAGATAAAAGTGGATTAGAATTTACTGAAACAAGTGATTAACAGAAAATTCACAAGTTCAACAAATCTTTACCGGATCAAGAACTAAACAGGAGTTTTGCTAATCAGGAGCTAGAATGAAATGCTTCTAAAAAAATTAAACATGTAAAATACTCCATTTATCTTTCCACTTTATATTATTCACACATATTTTCATTTATGGATGGGGTTCCCCCAAATGAAACTGAAATAGGGAACACGCTACAATATATATAGCTCACAGAATTTTAGGTCACAAAGGACGTTAAGAAAAAACCTGAGATTAGTGTTGAAAGTTTTAAGGTTACATTATAAAAGCTAACCCCCAGCTCTGCCTTCTTTTCACAGTATATTATGTTGATCATCGAATTAAATTTTAAATTGTAGAGTATGGAATAACCCTCCTAGAATGTGGCAATGGAAAAGAACACAATGGGCTGGAAGAGCTGAAAAAGGCTTTGGAGAGGAGGACAAATTAAATTTTCCATGACAAAAAAGGATAACCCATTTGTTGCAAGACTGCTGAAGGTGGAGATCATGCTTTATTGTTTTTGTTTTTTTCTTTGTAGTCCCAGTATATGGAGTACAAAGGAAAGTCAAATTTTCTTGCCCATTTTATAAAAATATAGCATCTTAATGGTTAACTTTATTTAAATTAGGAAGTTGCATATGATAAATGATGGGAATACCTTGGGTTTTGCCAAAGTTCTATCTATGTGAAAAAATAAGCCAGGCTTCAGTGATATCCCCCAGGCTTATGCAGATCCCCGCTGATGCCAAACCTGCATTTTGTGTCTTGTCCCTCATGCCACCTAATGTATATGGTTAGAGCAAGTGTCTCATCTCTAATCTGGTCTCTCCATCTTGCACAGCTCATTTTGAAAACAGCGTTGCTCACTTTGAAATATTTCCAGTTCACAGCAGACAGTCATGATAATTGGAAGCAGGTTAAAATAATAAGAACCTTATTAGTAGAGAGTTGGATTTAGATGGCTAGATCTATCCCCAAGAGGTAAGCTGTTAACGGTGAAATTTAAAAACTATACTTAAAGGACTTAACAACAAAAACCAATTCTATTTACAGGGCTCCAAGTTTTTCTAATTAGAGGTAGTGAATGCATAGATGCATTTATGTGATCACCTAGTGCCATGAAGTCTTTCCACTTTACATTACTCACACGCATTTCCACTGATGGCTGGAGCTCCCCAAAATATACTGCTATTGCGCAGTATCTACCCTATTAATTTGTGTGTTTAGGGATCTCTTAAAATGAGTTCCTTTTTGTTATTTTAAATATGAATTAAAGTAGTTTATGCACATGGTGATTTCAATAACATACCTGAAACGTATAAAGTGCTATAATGCAATGTTACTTAAAAAAAAAAAAATGAAAACTACTAAAAGTAAATAAAAAGTGCCCTGAATATCTTTGTAGCAACTCCTTTTGTCCTTTTTCTTTAAGGGTCAAGTCATAAAGCGTCCAAAGTAGAATTCTTGACCAAGCCTGTAAAGTTTTTATTGCCTCTGAATCCCAAGAAGGTAGGGCCAACCACCAGCAAGCCCTGCCAAGGAAGATTCCACCTGCTTCCTCACAGTCCCAGACGCAGGCTCTGGGAGCTTTTATTTCCTTAGCTTTTCACATACAAAACTACTTTAAAGGCATCATAATCTCCATGTGTGTACTTACTAGCAGGGTTGTGCTATGTATTTTGACACAGTGTCATGTATTTCCTGTGCCCAGATTTTGTCTATGTTCCTTTCTTTTTTTATATATTCCTTTCATGCAAACTATGTTTTCATCTGTGACCATTTATGAAATAGAATCTAGACTTTGAACTCTGTGGATACCTTATTACAGACAACTTTATTGTGCTTTCTAGAAATGACATAAGTCATTCCTGTCTACTGTTAGATATTTCAAGGGATAAGAATGTATATAAAGTAAAAGGTGAAGTTTAGGGTATAAAATGGCAAAGTTCCTTTCCCTCTCACTCATTCTCCTTACTTCCCAAATAAAACCAAGGAAACCATTTTCTGCTCTTTTCATCAACAACAATAATTCCTGTAATTCTAGATAATATACTCTGTCTCTATGTCTTCATTAAGAATTGAACAGCATCTGGATCCCCACGAGGAATGGTTAGGAATTGTGTTCCTAACCACAGAAGTTTTATCTTCTGTTGGATTCTTATGTCAAGATTATAAACTCAATGCCTACAGGTCTGTGTGGGGTATATAAGTATAGAAAGTGGATGAGGATAAAAAGTGTCATGAGGTCCTTCTTGCCCATCTTTCACTGTCCTGCTACTAATACAGGCATTGCTAAGGAAAAAGCAAAGCTGTAAGTTGTAGCAGCATTTGCCCTTGTGACAGGAGATGACCCGGATGGTGGGGACCATAGCAAGTTGAAAAAATATGCTCTTTTCCATGACAAACTTTCCTCTTTCAAGACATACATATAGGGGTGGCACCCACTGACCAAGTGTTGCCAAGTGGAGTGTTGCTTGATCTTATTTCCTGAGAAAAGTCATTCAGAAATGAACTGTATGTATAAATTTTCCATTTGTAAGCCTTAACTCAAATTTTTTGAGAATACTGTTGGTCCAACACAAAAGGCTGATGCCAAATGTGGCTCATGAGTGGACCATTTTTTTACTCTATAATTGTGGTTTTAAATTATAGTTTTAAATAACCTCTGTTTGGCCCATCCATTTTAGATGACGCTTCCTCTCTTCCCATTTTGTGAGATGAGGGCATCAGTCTCTCTATAGCTTTCACTTCCTGTCTT
>PVHY01005293.1:37414-84655 GCA_004024945.1 Uropsilus gracilis
GGGGTGGGAGGTGGGGGGATGGGGGGGTGTCTTGTCTCCCTAATGACTACAAGCTCTGTGTACCTTGGTGGACACTTCACCTAGAGTGTTTGGGCATGGAGCAACTAGACAGGCAACATGTCCAGCATATTTCCATCCTGTGGCAAGGTGAAAAGACCTTCTGAGATACTGGTTAATATCCATAATAAGAGCTTCATCTTTCAGCACTGAGATATAAACTAACCATACCTTTCATTTGTCAGCCTGATTTCTATCCTCAGGCCACTCCTAGCCTCCAAATACCTTAATCTCAAATTTGTGGCTCTTACCACTGTTAAGTTTTACCCCTTATCAGTTTTGATAGGTAATGGTGATATAGCCTTTAACTTAATCTCAAGAAAATCTCTCCTGTCTATCAGTGTCCCTCTGGCTCTCAGTACAGTCCTGAATTTGTTCTTTTGGGCCTCTCAATGTTCATTTCAGGAACATATCTGGATGAAGGATAAGTCTGTCCAGTTCAGCATTCTGAACTAAAAACAGTCACTAACTTCTGACAACTGTAACTTTAACAATGCATGTACTGTTACCTCCCAGCCTGCTGCTTCTCCTTCAAATACTTCAGGAACTCTATCACACCCATGCAGCCCACCACCAACCTCCTTGCTATGAGAATTTCTGAGCCTCCCAAATAGACAGTTACACAAATTTTGGAACCACTAAGCTTGCTGGGATTTTAAGATTAGTATTCTTCAATCAAAATGGACACACATGCAAACAATAATTTGCAGGACTATGTATACTATGTTAATTATAGCACTATTTACAACAATCAAATTGATAAAGATGTGGTAGCATACACAATGGCATACTATTCAGCTATAAAAAAGATGAATTCTTATCATCTGCAACTACACAGATAGATGGTACTAGAGGGAATTATGTTAAGAAAAATAAGTCAGATGGAGAAAGACAAACACTGGCTACATAATTTATATGTGGAATATAGGGAAATAAAACAATGGGTCAGGAAACAGTGGAGAGGGAAAATAATGAACAAGGGTGGAGGACTACAGGTGTCTTGGTGGTGGGAATGGGATGGTGATATGCATCTGAGACGATGTGATCCTATGGCTCTGAATCACATATAATGTTGTAACTCAATGTTACCTCAATTGAAATAAACAATTAGAAAGATGAGAATTAGATCTATGAAGTAATGGGCTGATGTGAAAAAAAGCAAAAGGATGTCAAATAAAAAGAGCAAGTTGCATATCTGTCTATATACATGGGCCCATTTGTATCCATAGAAGCACATGCAGGTATGTTTATACTGGGATGGGACAGCTCTACAACAATATTCAAATTGCTAATAGTGGCTACCCCTCCAGAGTTTAAGGGTGGAGGCAAAGAACATTACTTTGTTACATTACATTGTTTGAATTTTTTTTAAAAAAGAAGTTAACCTTTAAAGCTTCATTTATTTATAACAAAGTTATAGGCATAGAGATAATTAGTGAATGATATATTTTAAAAAGGTCAAATTAGGCAACTCTTTCCTGTAGTTATTACTCATGAATAATCTCATAAGATTATTGGAAATATTCCTCATCCTATTACCATGGCTCTCTTGTACTTTAATAACATGTTTAAAAAAGAAAATATACTTAAGGAAAGTAGAGCAAATTTAAATTTGATCTTGAGGTTAGATAAGATGGCAGGGGAGATGGAAGGTCAGGTTAGAGGAAGGCTTAGCTGAAGAAGAGGGAGGGAGCAAGAATAGGGGCCTGAGTGGGGAACTGGGAAGGATCTAGAAAGGATGACAAGGAGAGGGATGGGATAAGGAGAGACATGAAGCTACCAAGAATATACAACCAAGGCTCTATGATTGACTGGCAAGGAACTGGGTGTCTTAATTGCACTGGTTCTGGGGAACCAAACACTCACTGAACACCCCTCATGTGGCAGGTTCGTGCTGCTCATCACAAAGATGAATGAGAAACAGTCACTGAGTTCAAGAAAGCAGATGAGATGGGTGAAAAGGATGGTGCCATAAAGTATGAGAATTGCAAGATTTGGAACCAAAAGTACTGCACATATTGCCTCCATCAGTAACTTGGCAAGTTTTATGATCACTCTAGCCCCCAGATTCTTCCACTCTAAATAAATGAGGATAAAGTTATCTTATCATGAGAATAAAATGATTAACATCACCTGCCCAGCCCTAACAGGACAACAACAAAAGCTAGTTTCCTTCCTGTCACACTTTGTCCTCATGCTGTAAGCCCCAGTCAATAGGAATGATGAAATGTTTCCAGTTTGCCCTTTCTCCACAAAGGTGATACCAGACAAAGTATCTGTTCAATTTGTATGGCTGGGGGAACAGGAGGAGGGAGGACAGGCCAGGGCCAGAGAGCAGGAGCTAGATATGAAAGCCCTTGCAGACAGCACTAAGGCACTTCCTCCAGGGCACAAAGACAGCAGGCGGGGGTGGCTTAGTCAGCTGTGCACTGTAGAAAGGACAAAGTGTAAGCACATAGTCAGGAAGCAGGAAACTGGCTCTCAAGCCACGCCAAGTCTTCTACATTCCTAAAGTACAAACTTTGCATTGAACTATTTCAAGCATTTAATTATACACCGCCATATTTTACTGTTTTATATGCACAACTTTTTTCTTCAGAACCAGACTGGTTAAGGCTCGGGGGTGGGGGGTGGGGGCAAAAGGAGACCAGATGCTTCTTCCCAATTGTTCAGAATGGTGGTTGTTCCTGAGCTAGAAGCAAAACGGAAGGTTGTGGGGTGGGAGAAGCACACTACTGCTAGGGAAAGAGGATACTGAGGATCCAGGCTACCCCTTGATATGACACCCACTTCTGTAAACATGGAGACCTTCTGTCTGAATTGAAACCTCCTTTGGGCCACACTGCCCAAACAGGTACCAAAATATCAGCTCATTTGACTCAAAGCACAGCCAGGGCCTATCACCATGTTAGCCTTTTCTGGTAAGAATGAGTTCCAGACAGAAGGGAAGATTTCCTGTCATTTCAGTTTTTTCCCCACCATTTCTCCTCCTTTTATACTTGACTGTGGTGGGGTCAAGAGTTACAGGTACTCCAGCCTCCACATAGGCAACAGAACAGCTGGGGGAGTTTCAGGTAGCCCCCAGCATTTGTGGGGCCCTGCTCTCTGCATGGAGGCTCCCTTTGGCCCTAGATCTAGTGGTAGTTGCCAGGTATGCTTCAGCCCAATGTGCTGCTCTCCCCACCCTCGTTCCCTCCTGCACATGTGTGCAGATGACAGACTCACCTACTGTCCTGTTCCCATACCCCAAGGAAACAGCTGCCTCAGACCATCCCACTCAGGTCCAGCCGTATCTTACGAGAAAAGGCCCCAGACAGGCCTTGGAAGGAAGCTCAGGTTTAGAAATCTAGGGCCCATATTTTTAAAAAAATGGGGAACAAGTGCTGGCAGGGATGTAGAGAGAAAAGAACACTCCTGCTGGGATTGCAAACTCATCCAGTCACTGGATGGATAGTTTAGAGGATCCCCAAACTATTGAAAATGGTACTATCATTTGATCCAGTAATCCCACTTCCGGGAAATCTACCTGAAGGATATGAAACACTAATTCAAAAGGACACCTGTACTCACAGGTTTATTGCAGTATGGTTTAATAGCCAGAATACAGAAACAACCCAAATGCCCCCAAACAGATGAATGGATCAGAAAGTTGTGGTATATGTACACAATTTAGCAATCAAAAAAAGACAAATTTTATCTATTTGTGATAAAATGGATGGAGAAGAAAGCATGCTAACAGAAATAAGTCAGAAAGAAAAAAAAGAAATACCAGATGGTCTAGCTTATATGTGGATATAGGGAAGACAAACCAACCAAAGGACAAGTAAAACTAATAAACTGCCAGCAGAACTGAGGCACGGAACAAGGGAGGGGGAGAGGGGTTAAATTGAGGAGGGATGGACACAAGATATTAAGACGATGGTTCATTGGTGACAGGTGGTGGGAGAACCTCAGGGTAGACAACAATGCAATATACATATATATATATATATATATGCAATCAATTTAAAAAAATATACACATAAAAAATAAGGTACTAATAAGCCCTAAAAAAAAGAAAAAATAATTCTAGGGCTCTCAGTATACAGAACTTGGAGGAATAATGTGGCTCTAGTGAGCACAGTTCTTGGGCAGACAGAAGTCTTGCTCTGAGGCGAGGGTACAGTCAGACGAAGGAACATGACTTCCTAGACCCTAGATTAAAGCGACAGATGAGCTCTAGAGCCAGTGTTTTATGAGTTCCTGAAAATATTATTCTCTCAAGCTTTGGGCTGACAGAGCTGAGAAAAGGGAGGCAACTTTGGCCTAATCAGTAGACGCTGATCATATAGTAGTTTTTCTTTAATAACATTAATATACCACTTAACTCCAATTGGTTGATTTCCTCTCGTAAATCCTTGATCCTGTTGGTTCAAGCCATATGGCTAAATCCAAGGAGGAAAGAATTCTTGTAGAATGTTTTCAACTGCAGGACTACATGCAACTCAGGATAAAGAAAGCACTTCCACCACTATTAGATTTGGTGAGGATTTAAAAGGCTTTTTAAATTTTTCTCTATTCCTCTGTCCTCTCATATTTATTCATGTCATTTAAAGGGATAAAATTTCATTCATGTCACTAGGTGTTCAGCAAATAGGAATACTTTTATTTTTGGTAAGATTTCCTGTGTAAATATAGCCAAATATCTTACCTGGGGAAATCTTTATGTCTCAAAAATTCTTAAGAGATTATTGTCTCTTTGCTTTTGGTCTTTATGTTTCCTCTACTGTTGTACTCCCTACTCACACCCACCTCAGCTAATTGTAATGTTGGTTTCTTGTCTCATGGTTTTAATATGGCCACCTGAGCTCCAGGCATCACATCTGCATTTAAGGCAGGAAGGAGGGTAGGAGTGGAATGTGAGAGATCAAAAATTTACTTCCTCGGAAACTCCCTAACTGACTTCTAGTACAATGTCTCTTTGAGCCCCCTGTACTTGCAAAGGAAGCTTTTACAGTGGCATCTACAGTTAAAAAAAAAAAAAAAAAAAAAAAAAAAAAAAGGACAAGGGCAAAGGGTAATGGTGTTGGCCAACCAAAGTATCTACCACAAAGTAAAGCCCTACTAAGCATGAGGGAATTGAGACCCAGAGTTAAACAATTGATTGCTTGGAACATCTCAAAAAAAGACATGAACCACAGAGCACTGTTATCCCACTTTAATGTCATCTAAGTTTTCTTGATAGAAAGTGGAGTTTTAGTAGAGGAAGGGATCATTAAGTCCTTGGCATAAAAATAGGCATAAAAAGGAAAGGGGAGCAGGACAGGCAACAGTTCTTGCCTCTTTCAGGGATAAAAACAGAAAGCATTAGTTTGAACCTACTTCTAAGTAGCAGTTTCAAAAGGTAATGGGAAGCCAGCCTTTTTAGTTTTCTCACAGCAACAGTATCCATAGTATCCCTACAAAGACAGGAGGGTGACTGTGCCCCCTTCAGAAGAACTTGGGTCATCCCAGTACCTCCACACCCAGTCTTTAGGACTCTAGGTAGTGGTGGCAACTTTAAAGAGGGGAAAGGAGGAGGGGAGGGAAGGAAGACAGGAGGAGTTCCTGAGGGCTGCTACAGAAGAAGGATTCCTGCTGACTGCAGCGGGCTTCAGTCCAGGCCTAAGAAGTAGCTTGAAGGTTTAATTTTTTAAAATCACTCACTCTAAGGGATTCTGCAGGAGCCCAATTACTGCAGACCTGAGGTCCTGAGAGTGCCATGAAACTGACAGCAGGCTGGGTCAGGTAGAGTCTAGAATAGGAGGTATTACAGTGTCTGGAAGGAGGGGTCAGCTGCAAGCTGGGTCAGGTGGCCTCAGCAGAGAAGGTTAACATGAAGCGGAGGCAGACAGCCAGGGACTCTGGTCAGTTTTGAGCCTGTTTGAAGCTCCTTCTTTGTAACCAACAATTACTGCTCACAGTCTATGTTACTCTGGGTTCATACCACCTTCTCTGGGAGCACTGGGTCAAAAACACCCCCTGATGAGTTTCATCTCTGGTATCAAAACCAGAGCTCTTCCTGGTATCAAAAACATCACTCTGTGTCCTTTGCTACAGTGATAATACATGTTTGCAGTATACTTGTTTGCAGAGCATTTTTCTGTAGCAGCCTCTCCCTCTACATTCCTCTTGGCAAATTTTCAAATAGAGCCAGATGCTCTGCCTAACATCTCTCTGGAATCTTCTTTGTTCTGAGTCCATTATCCACTAGCATGCCTCCAAGGTATTATTCTGGGTTGATTTGAGGCAAGTGGTTAAGTGGGAAAGTAGCTCTATAGAGTATGTTTAAAAGAAACATTCATTTTGACATCTAGTCCACATGTCATATACAAATTTAATTGTTTCATCAATATGAACAAATCTCTCACATAGAGAATGCAGTAAGAATACTGCAGTCAACATTGAATACATTAAATGCCACTGAACTAAGATAGCTAAATCTATGACATGTGAATTTCACCTCATTTAAAGCATTATATTGTTACATTTTAAATTTATAAAGCACTTTTGCTACTTTTTTCTTCAGCTCATTTTCTTTTCTACAAATCTATACACAAGAAAGTTAGAAACAGCTGGTTGTTTCTTCTTAGACAAGGAAATCTGCATTCACAGAAGGTCTAGACTGTTGGCCAGAGTGACCCAGCCACCGTGAAATGAATTTCAGGGGCTAATTATTTGGCCAGTGCACATCTTAGGAAGGTTCCAAGTCAAATCTCTCAAAGGCTCTTCTGTGACCTCCAACATCAACAAAGGAAGCAAAGGTCTCCTCTTGGTATAGGAAGCCAAATCATCTCCATCTCTCCAAATTTCTCCTAATTTGAGGGAGGAGGCTGTCCCTGAGTTAAGGAGGTATAAGCGTGGGCATGAAGATGAGATAAGTTTTGTAAAACCATGTTTTTAAAAAGTTCATTTTTAATTTTAAGTGTAAATTCAATGTTTTATATCATATTCATCCAGTTGTACAGCCATTAGTAATTGTTTCCTACTCTTCTTCTCTGCCCCAGGCAACCACTTTCTATTTTCATAGGTTTGTGTATTCTGGACAGTTCCTATACATGGGATAATGCAACCTGCAACCCTTTGTATCTGTCTTCTTTCACCTAACGTAATGCTTTCAGGATTCATCCATGTGGAGGTGCATATCAGTACCGTTCCTTTTCATGGCTGGTTAAGTTATTTTTAAACCCTCGGGGGTTCATCCTATTACTTCTAATCTGCCAGCTGTGGGGGTGTGGGGAGGGAAGCACCACAGCATTGGGCAACACAAAAGTGCTCTCATCCTGGTAGTGCCCAGAGGTAGGTAACAGACTCCCCAGACCACCTACACTCCCCCACAATTTTCTTCAAGTAGAAGCAAGGACTGTTACATGAGATCCACTAGCAACCAACTTAACCAGACAAGTGTGTGAGGGCCACAAAGCACCGTGGGGCCCTTGTATACACCCAGAGGACCAAGTAGTCACATCCAGCACTTACATATACACAAGACCTGGTGCATCCAGGAAGAGCGAGTGCTCAGCCGCTTCCTTACCAGTTTTAGGGCCCTGCTCTTAAATTGATTCACAGTGCAAGCTATGAATCCATCACCTCTGTTTTCTTTCTCTCAGATCAAAGATTTATAGCTTTGAAGTACTTCCTGGGCTAGAGTTTTTGTCTTTAATTCCAAGACAGATATTCCTGCAAACCTTCCTGACTTCCAGATATATCTCCATGCCAGGTAGATGACTGGACTTGCTAGAGGCTTGAGTCAGAAGTTTACTACACTTTTTGCCAACTGGGCATAGCTTCAGATATTCTTAAAGCTATTCTTCAGCGTTCCCATCTTCTTTCTGTTATAAGGTAGACAAGGAATTATCATATCTGCTTCAGAAGCAGAAATGTCTACCCAGTCAGGGCAAAAGATCAAATGTCATTACTAAAAGTTAGCAGAACTGAATAAGGGGTCCTATCACCCATGCCACTGTTGTGGATTTAACAAGTGGGTACATGCGAGGGTTAGTAAACTAAATACTCCTTGGGGGTGGGCAGTGAGAGATAAATTAGTCAGTTCTCAATTGTCCAGATTTGCAGGTACATATTTAAATCCAAGCCGTGTTCTCCCCACCACAGCCCATTCTTTTTCTATTCATTAGTAATCCTGTAGCACCTATCTAGAACGTGACCCAAATGAGCAAAAAAAAAAAGTCTCTGACACAGACCAAAGTCAAGCATAAGCAAAAGAAATAGGCCAAATCAACACATATTCACTTTCCATGTGAGTCGAAAGGAAAATGAGGCCTTCTACCAGGAAGGAAAGGCCTTGAGAAGGAAAGATGATACCCCCATTCAGTTTTCATTAGCCACACTTCTTACCTTCCCTTCAAACTTGGCTATGCCTCCTTCTTTGATGCAGAGGTTCCGAGGAGGCAAGGTGAAAGCAGGGGCCTCGGCCAGGGGCATGGAGACTCTTGAGCGATCCACACTGAGAGAAGTTTTGGAAATGTGTGTCGAAGCAACCAGTTTGACATCCCCCATGGTCTGCAAACGGGAGGGAAGAACAAGTTAGGGGAGAAAAACACAAGCCTTAAACTTCCTTTCAGGCAGTAGAAAGCCCAACATGCTGGTGAGACCACTGTGCCAAGAATTATTCTCAGAGCATGAATAATTCCAAGACCCTGTTAGGTCAGGTGATACCTGGCCTGACACAGATACCAGCTTCTACAATAATACCTGGGCTTCCTCAAAACTACACCAAGAACTTCTAGGGAAGGCATAGTTTGTACAAAAAGAGAGAAACTGGGTCTTAAGCCCCACCCACCAGCAAGCAGACACATGGCTGATTACATTCCTGGGACCTGGGCCATTAGGGCCCCTTTTCCAACAAGGAGTAAAGGCAGCAAGGAATCCCATTAGGACTTCTGCACAGAGAGGATGAGTGGGGGGTCCGGGCATGGTCTGAGCCCCACCCACTAGCGGATGGCTGCACAGGGCAGTCATAGGCCAAGGAGGGCTGTGGCACGGTTTGGCCAAGCCCCCTGGCCAAGGGGGGTTAGGGCTGCACCTGCCCGACCTTCTAGGCCCCACCCCAGGGTGGGAGGTAAGGGCGAGTGGGTGCTGGGGGGAGGTGTAGGGCGCCCCTTCCATTTCACTTTCATTCCAGCTAGTCCTCAGGAGGAAGAAGAGCATAAATACTACAAACATCACAGAATGGGTGAGGGACCAGGTAAATGCCAAGCTCACACATCTGAGCAGGACACAAGAGATGGAATATTAAGAGAACCATGTGGGACTGGGAAAACAACCATGGAGACAAGAGATGTCACCAATTCACACCTACTCGCTCACTGGGAGTGGAGGAGACAAAGTCTCATTTCTGAGATGCCATCTAAGAGAGCAAGGCATCCCTTCCTGTTCCACGGGAGAGGAGGGCCACAGAGTCAGGGCACTGGCCTCACAGCATAGCTGCAAACTGAGGGAGTGGAGATGAAATACAACGGCCATTCACAGATGCCTGTACCCATGGAGAAACTTCACGGACAATGGCTGGGGGTGAGCCCCTAAAACCTCTAGACACCAGAACTATAAAGTGAAAAAGCAGCAAAACAACACAGAGAACAGAGTGGAGAAAACAGCCAGCAATGAGAAAACATCGACAGACCACAAATAAATAGAGATGGCTGCCCAATGCAAGGTTAAAACTGAAACTCTACTAGCACGGTTCGCCATGTCCCAAGAACACAGTCCCTCACCCAGTGAAAGGACACTGCCACAGGAAAGAAAGAGACTAATGAACCTAACACAGATTAACAACAAAAAGAGAGGGGTCTGAGTAGATGGAGGGGGTGTCAGAAGGAGGGAGAAGTATCCCAATAACCATTTACAGAGGTTTTGATTTAAAGAATAAAAAAGAAAAAAGAAAAGAAAAAATATGAAAAAAAAAAGAGAAACTGGATGGTTATTAAAACTTTCACAAGAGGTATCTAAATTCAGTACTTAATAGTCAGCAACACTTCAGAACCAATGTCTCCACTAGGTACCAGTGTTTTTGCTTCCACGGTGAGAGCTCACTAGATAAGGAATAATAGGGCACAAACACTGAGAATAGAAAGTAGTCTGGTGTAGGAGCCTGGATGAGCTGAGAGAGTTTGTAGTCGAATTGGGGAATGGATGTGAGACTAGGGAGGAAATTGCACATGTGAGGACATACTTGAAAAGGGCTCAAAGGTCACAAAATGTCAGAGAAGGAAGTTGTTTTTAGCTTATCCAGTGATGGATATTTACTAAACTTGCTTGGTAATAATTTCACAAAATTAAATTATGTCATTACACCTGTACACTTTAAATCTATACAGTGCTATATGTCAATTATAAAAAAAAAAAAAAGAAATTACTCAGGTAAACGCCTCCACTTATAATAGGCTCAGAAAAGGCAAGCCATTCACCCAAAGTAAAATGATGGCATCACTAGCAGAAATACCTAATGTTGCAAAAATACCTGTGCAAAAAAACCCCTCAGGCTCCTGACGTCAATAGGGGCTGGCAAGGTAAGCTGAAACAAAGGGACTTCCTTAGCACAGATTTCAGAAGTGAAACTATTAACATGTATGAATCTGGGTTCTTGGCTGCAAATTACTGAGTGTGGCTCTCATAAAAAGAGAAAGGATCCACTGGAAAGATGAGGTCCCAACCTCCCCCCTTCCATCTTTGGAGCTCCCAAAATTTATAGGAAAGGCTAGAAAACCAAACTTGCTAAAACAGGCATCAATTCTACTCCCAAGACTAAGAAGATAAAAGCAAAAAATAAATAACTGGAGAACATAAGAAGATTTAAAGTCCTATGAATGGAAGATAATATTCACATAATCTGTAAGCAGAAAATAATTAATATCTAAAATATATTTAAAATTAGACAACCCAAAAGTAGAAAAATAAACAACCCAATTAATAATTGGGCAGTAGACATGAACAAACAATTCGCCAAAGAGGGAATCCAGAAAACCAATAGATAGGTGAAAAAATATTCATCATTGCTTCTAAAAGAGAGATGCTGGTTAAAACCACAATGATATACCATCTCACACTGATGAGAATGGCAGATAGAAACTCCCCTAAAAATAAGTACTGAGGAGAATGCAGAGAAAGAGGAACCTTATCACATTATTGGTGGGAATGTAAACAGGTGTAACCACGATAGAAAACAATCTACCTTAAAAAAACTGAAAATGGAAATAACCTAGCAATCCCATTTTTTGGCAACTATTCACAAAATGTGGAACCATCACACAAAAGTTATATGTTCTACAGTGTTAACTGCTGCATTATTTGCAATAGCCAGGACATGGAAGCAATCTCCATGCCCATCAGTAGAAGACTGGATGAAGATGATGTGGTGTATTCACACTATAGAATACTATTCAGTCATAAGAGAAGATGAAAATATGCTCACAACAAAATGGAGGGAGCCTGAGGGAATCATGTATAGTAGGGTCTATAGTTAGAATGACAAGAAAAAGAACAAACATTTCCACAACAGACTATTTTACAAAATAAAATACTTATAAAAGTAAATGTAGTGAGGGCACTGAAGTGAAGAGGGGGAGGGGTGGGACCAAGGGAGAGAAGGGAAGGTGGGGAGACATTTTGAGAACTTCAAAGATTTGAAGGTCTTCCTGGGAGGCACAGCCTTGATGTCTCAATGTCCTGACTGGACCTTGCCTGATGATGTATTTCTTGTTTTAGGACATTAGCTCCTAGCTAATACATGAATAAATAAAAACTTTAGGAAAACATCAAGAGGTAAATGGAACACAACTTCAATGGGGAGTCACCAAGATACAGCTTCCTCTAAGATTCCAAAAAGACTTTAAAAAAATAATAATAAACCTAGTAACAGCTAACAAAAGCCAAATGGGGAAAGTTTTCTTTTATGTTCAATTTAAAGTAATTGACATCTGACTTATTTGTAATGGGGCGCTTCTGCCATTAACAAATACGGCTTTCTCTTCCACTGGTAAGGTATTAACTTTGCAAACAAAATTCCTTTCCTGAAGATAAGATTCTGCAGGTCCAGGACAGTCACAATAATAGCAAAATATATAGCACAGCTAAGCACTTTATAATAATAGTCAATGGCTCCTCAGAAACACCACAGATGATTTCATTAATTGCATTTTATAGACTAAAAATTTAAGCACGGGGAGAATAAGAAATTTCTTATTTCACCTAATGTCATGGTGCTTAGCAGGGGGCAGAATTGGTATTTTAAAACTCAGAGTCCCTATTCTTAACCATGTCTAGCCCAGTAGTCAGAGTTGTCTGGTGGCAGAGGGCTGAGACTGGGATAACAAGGCAAAAGGTAGAGAGCTACTACCATACACATAAAAATACATAACAAGGGAATACATTCAAGTAAATGCAAAATTAAGATTGTATGCAAAATATACCATGGACAACATTAAAACCTGAATGATAATCTGGGTTAGAATTTTTGTAACAAAACCAGAGGACTAGGATACTTTTCATATAACATGAAAACAGTCCTACAGCTAGCTGTGTGGGCACATGCAAAGCCTTGGACTGCTCCCAGGGTGGACAGGTGACTGCTACACAAATGGAGGCTGTCTAGTCTCAATCAGCACCCAATGGACAAATTGAAAACAGGCTGTTATTTTTAAAAACTAACCAAACTGATGTTTTCAAAAGAAAGATAACATACAATGCCAGTGAGATGGTGGTAAGGCTGGAACACTCATACCCACCTAGGGAAGGAGTGTAAATTAGTGTCATCTTTTTGGAAAGCAGTCTGGCAAAAAGTTTCTGAAAAAAAAAGTCCATTTCTTTCCCCAGTAATATGCATTTAGAAATGTATTGGGGGGAGGATTAGAGATGCAAGTCAACATTTATCTATAAGAGAATACTAATTATGTTACTTATAGCAAAAGAAATAGAAAAATGATTCAGTGTAACAGAAATAGGAAAAAAGCAGTTCAATGTCCAACTGGTAAGAACTGGTCAAATAGAGTGGAATTTTGGGCAGGCAAATGAGTGTATATTTATAAAGAAAATAATGATGAGTTTACTGACATCAAAATTTGAACTAAAAATAAGTCTTATTAAAGAAAATTTCAAACATATAAAAGTAGAAAGAACGATGATATGGGCACCACAAATATCCATCATCTAGATTTTATGATGAACACAGTCATATTTATGTCATTGTATTTGCATACATGTTTATAGACTCATTACAAAGTAACTATGACATAATTTTAATGGAAAAAAGCAGGATATATTAACTCACACAATCAAAATGTATTTACGAAACATCTACACATGCCAAGTTAAGTGCTAGGAACACAGTAGTGTGTGTGAGTGTATGTGTGTGTGTTAAATGTGATAACATGGAGGTGGGGAACGGATGGGGTACTTATATCCTGCATAGCTACTAGGATCATACTCCAGGAGACATTGCTCCCTTGCCTCCTCCACTGCCACTGAGGTCAAGTGATAGATTCCCTTTGTGCTGCCAGTATTGAGGATGGATGAGGTGGGGGTGGGTATCATGATAATCAGATTCTGCCACAAATTCTCAGGCACTTGCCAGCTGTGTGCGAGGCAAGGCACTTCAAACTCTCTTGGCCTCCATTTCCTTTTCTGTAAAATGGGAATGATATCAACTTTATGAGGTTGAAGGGAGAGTTTGAATGCAAGTGAATATAACATACACAGTGCAGTATAAAAGCATTCAATGAGCGGAAGCTGTCAACATCATCAACTGGTTCCCAAGGGAAATCAATTTCCCTAGGCAGCAGGACAGAGTCCCCTTTCACCAAGAATTGCAAGAAACACAGGCCAGATGGGTTATCCTCAGGCAAGGGAACCTGAAGGGGGATTATTCTATAAGTGCAATAGGAGGCAAGTGGCAAAACAATGTGCGAAGGTGGGAAGGAGACCTGAGGCCTGCTGGCACCACAGCACTGGTGTGTTCCTTCTATGGTGCCATTTAAGGGGCAGGGTGTATGCATGTGATGTCATGCTGATGTCATGAGATCAACATGACGTGATGTTGAGCTCACTTGATCCCTCGGGCATTTCTGATTATGCTCCTTTCAGAAATGAGGACGCTGAGGCTCAGAAAGCCAACTCCACCAGTCCAAGTTCATATAGCTAAGAAGTGAAGACCAAACCAAAGTCTGAGCACAGTCATGCTCGTCAGGCTTCGTGTAGACCTCCTCACCCCGAGGAGCTGCTCCTTGCTGTCCCCAGTCAAGGGAGGCGCAGCCGGCAGAGCTGTGAAAGGGCCACAGAAATTGAAGAACAATTTTCCCATCTCTGTTTTTGGGGAGCTAGAACTAGAAGGGGTGACATCAGACTCCGGACCTGCTCTGAAAATGCTCTAGATCTAAGACCTCCCCATCTGCATCTCACGAAGGTCCTGGATGCTACCACAGAAAGGACTGTGTTTGGCCTCAAGAAACAAAGAAGTCATCTATTACTCAGGGCACCTCCCTTAAGGTTAGAAATGGTTCCAGCAAATCAATACATCAAGGAAACATCCAGTCTCCTTTAGGGAAGTGGGTGAGGGAGTGGGGGTGTGATAACTATCACAGGGGCAGAGAGGGGGGTCAGTCCCAGGCTGGCCAGACACACCAAACAATTCCCTTCAACCCATCACCCCACCCACTGCCATCAGATTCTGTCCACACAGTCAATTAATGGTTACTGACATACTCGGAATGCATGATTAAGAAAAATAACAGTAAACCAAACCATCCTTGTTTCCTTCTAGTCCTTAATCCAGTCTGGGGATTAAATTTCAATAAAGAACACCAGGGAGACTGAGTAACTTCTGCAAAGACTTTCTTATTGGAAGAGCAGGGTTCAGTGTCTGGAAAGCCCATCCAGAGTGTTTCCTTCAACACCATGCAGATCAAAGGACAGAGAAGAGGAAAAATGGAGGTGTCAGAAAGAGCAGTGATCCCTAGGCTAGAAGCAGTCCTTGTCCGCCCCCCCACCATCACCTCCACAGGCATCTTTGACAAAAGCTTACCTTCAGCTGAGGTTTTCATAGTGACGTGGTTTACTAATCATTCAAAGTGGCACTAAGTAAATATGACTTTGACTTGATTGAAAACACTCCAAACAGTCTCTTGGACTCAGAAAGGAACACTTTCTGGTATGGTCAAAAGAGTCTAACTCTGAAACAAAGAGACTCAGAAAAAAATTTTTTTTCAGAGATCAACCGGTATGTCAGAACATGCTTAGAGGAGCCTGCTGCCTGTCCTCTTCCCAAATCAAACCATACACATTTCAAAAGTTGTCTTTAAGCACCTGATCAGGCAGCAGGGAATCCTGGAAATAGCAAACCTTCCCCAAAGGGAAGTGCTCCCAGGGAGCGCAGTCTGCCTGAACCCGCCTGTCAGCTACAACACACTTCAGAGGCAGCAAACATCCAGACCCAAGTGCTCCAGGCAACAGGAGCCCCAGTTCTCACTCACATCCTGACAAATTCCCTAATCACTGTTAATCCTGGAGCCAGCTGCTCCTTGGCTGTGCGCTCTGCCAGGCTCACTTGCCTTGGCGCATGGGAGCCACCAGTGGGACAGACTCACACACCAGAGGACCAACCCCCTTACCGTGGTCTCTTCCCCCAGGCAAGTTCTCACATGAACTGGGATGTGAGCGCAGGCAGGCTTTGCAGTCACCTTACTGCAGGCGTTCCTGCCCAAGTTCCACTGGAGAGAAGAGCAAGCGTTGAAGGAGCTGAGGCACGCAGAGACAGACTGAAAATAGTTAAAGGACCTTTGTCTGACTCTGTTCACAGATGTTGCAACTTGCCTTCCACCGCATTCAACTTCACTGCGTTAAGGGAGAGGGGTTGTTCTCCTCTGCCCAGTTGGGGTGACCTTTGAAACCCTTGGCTGCCAGCTGCAGAGAGTCTTAATGGAGTCTCAGAAAGCAGGGGTGGAAGCCCAAAGACTTTCTTGTTCAGAGCTGCAGATTCCAATCTAAGTGTGGAACAAAAGTACTGTTGAGCAGGGAGTTGAGTTTTTAGGGGAGGCTAAACATACCCCCAGTTCCTCACCTACCCTGGAATACCACTCCCATCCTAGTGGCGCTGCTGTGCTTATTTGATTGATAGCTGCCTCCTGCACTGGACCTGGCCCTGCACAGATGTTTGCATCTCACTCGCTGCTCTATCCTCAGTGCCTAGAGTTCTCAACAAATATCTGTCACGTGATCAAATAGAAGTTTGTGGTAAAAAAACATTTTAAAAATCACTTCTAGACTCCAGTATCACTTGATGCTGTTGCATAGGGAGTCTTATGAATGCTAGAGTGAGGACATAAGGGCAGGACTAAGTAAACAGAGCACATGTTTAAAAATCTACCCATTTGGGCCTGTTAAATATTTGGCCCCACGTACTTGGGTGCAAGCATAGCTTGAAAGCTGACATGTAACCCATTCATCCCTTCTGCTCTTTGCTCCTCAGTCTTCCTGTGTGTGAAATGGACACAGGCACACCAGCTCTAGCATACTCTCTGGGTTTCCTGCTGGCATCCCCAAGTGACCCAGTTCAGGATCCTGGGTTTTGCTCTGGCGCCACACCTGAGTTCTTCCCTGGCACACACCCTTTCCCTCCATTGGTTTCCCAGGACTTTCCTCAAGGAAAACACATAAAAGGTTGGACCTCTGCAAGCAGATGAGCAGCCCACATCACCCAGGCCACATCAGCAGAGCAGCAGACCGGCAGGGAGGAGCACTTCTGCTCAGCAACACAGCCCCGAAAGCCCACATCTTTAACAGAAAGTTATTTTTAAGTTTTCTTAAAAGAGGACACACACACACATGCACACACACAAATCAAACTGAATAAATACACCCAACCGCACACACAGTGTGAACGAGCAAGGCCTGGCCCTTGGATCTGTTCTTTTCCTGTTGGGATTCTTCTTTAATCTGGGAGCTAATGAGAACAGGCTGAGAGAAGCTTTCTGCAAGAAAAGTCACATGCAAAAAGAAATCAAAGCCAGAACCAGAACCCCTAATTGGAAATTAGCAATATGTACATTCCTATCACAATCTAGCAACAACTCTAAAGTTCACTCATCTCGTTATCAGGTAAACTCCCTGCAGAAGTTTGGGGTCACAAGTATATCTACCCAGTCATTCCCTTCTCAAACTCCAAGCCTCCAACCTCCATTGTGCTAAGCCATACCAAATGCACCAGGTTTTAAGCCCCACAAGATGAGCTCTGTGAGTACCCAGGAAGTGGTAGTCCCAATACCCTTGGTCCATGGGAGCCCATGAATCTTCTCAGGAAACAGAAACAACGCCCATGATTTCCAACTGCAGGATACACAGTATTGGAAATGGACAGCTTTGCATCAGCGCTGATGAGTACTCTGTTGTTAAACGATGTGGCCTGAGGCAGGAGACCAGCTCCAAATGTGTTTACTCATCTGTAAAGTGGGGCTACTTGAACACCCTGCAGGGTTTCCATGAGGGTCAGCAATGTATATAAAAAGCAGTTCCAGATTAGTTTTTGGCACAGAATTGGTTCTTCTTCTGTGCTATTGCTATTGCTAATATAATGATTGTAAAGTTTCTATCAGAAACTCAAAATATAGAAGCAGTCTCAGCCCAGGAGGGGGTCAAAATCAGGTGGTAGGAGGTAAGATAGTACAGGAGAAGTCAGTGAATCTCGCACTCACTATGGCTGTATCCTAACCAGCAGTGTGACTGTAAGAAAGCCACTTCCCTCTACTTCTCTTGCCTCCCCTTTCCCTCTTGCTTCCCTCTCCTCCCCTCCCCACACCATCCCTTCTCCCTTCTCTACCCCTTTCCACATGACCAGAAGGATCCTCCTGGTTTAGCACTCTTGCATCTCTGGAATTGCTGCCATCCCTCCATGGGTTGGGTAGGTAGGAAAGATTCTAGCAGGGGAATTCCAGCCCAGCCCAGAGACAGGACATCAATGGGAGCAGGCCAAGCCCTTCCTATAAGAAAAGACTTCTGTTAGGGGTCCACACTGCAGGGTTTCAAAGGCTGAGCAGTTGAACCAGGCAGCACACCCATAGACAATACACAAGCCATGAAGATCTGAAGACTGGGCCAGGGTTGGGAACAGAAACTAATGCAGCTATTCCCACTTCTCAGCCTCTGGCTACCCCCAGGTCAGGCCTCTGATTTCATGAGTCCTATCTAGAGAGAGACCGGGGCTAAAAAAGTTGAAGGGACACCCTGGAAAAAAAGAGGGATCAATAATAGTTACTGTTTACTGAGCATTTACTATGTGCCAGGCATTGGAGTCTGGACTAAGGTACTCCATTTAATGTCTCAGCAGAGTGGCTCATATTAAGAGCAAAATTTAGGGCAGTATATTGGAAAGTATCACCCACTCACAGGTAAACGGAATATAGTCCTTTTCTCTCTACTACTTCATTCTTTCTTTCTTTCCTCCAATTCAGCCAACACTGAATACTTTAAATGCTTTGGAACAGAGTCTTGGACAGGGGGCAGCAGAGTGAGGGTTGGTGGGTGGGTGTGGGCAGCCCCCAGCACTATGGGCACATGGCCAATGTCATGGAGCAGAAAGATGAGGAGGGATGTAGAAACAGGTGGGAGAAGACCACCTCCCAGCACAATAGGTCTGCTCTGCCCCCTCTTCCTCTCTGATCTCCAGAGAAGTCCTCTTTATAAAAGCAGGTCCAGGAAGGAACTGTGCCTGCACTCCCCCATGGTGAGCACCTCTCACTCTGAATCTAGAGGGATAGGCCTGAAGGTTTGTGCCCAGAAGGCTTTGGTTCTGAGAACACATGCAGGTGGACTGTGGGGAGAACCCTCTCAGGTCTGCTGCTGCTCTCCATGAGGTTTGGGGGAAATGCCCACATCTGTGACTTTCCTCCTGGGAAAACATCAGCTTTGTGGTTGATGTGTAGCTGATTCAAAGGAAGAGAAGGACACTTGCACTGGGTACCCTGCCTTTCCCCATGACAGCTCCAGGCACTGAGCTGGAAAGGGTCTCCCAGGAGAGTGGGAACAGGAAGCAGCACTGTGGGCTGGGGGCAGCGGAGATGTGGAACGCCGATAAGACCAGAGCTGGTGTGAAGAGTCTCCTGGTAAGATCTGCACCCATCTGACTCTGGCGGGTCCATGCTTCACCCCAGCTCCCCAAGTGCAAGTTCTCTTTGCAAATTCTCTCCCATGTGGCCCAGCATAGAAAAATGAGGCAGGAGCCACCCCTGGTTTATCACCCCTACAGGTTCCCAGAGTTGGAACGTGAGCTTGCAGTTGCTTTCAATGACTTCCAACACAATCTGCTCCTCTGACTAAAGGGCCTGGCAAACTGCTAGGGATTTCTATATCCTTCCACATTTGTTCAGCATTCTTGAGAGGCATGGCAGGGGCATAAAGAAGGGAGATGAGAAAACAGCCAAAACGGGGTCTCTGACATGCCAGAGAAGGGAAAGTGCTAGTCCGTCAGGTGGGCTTCTCCCGGGCAATTCTGAGGGTTGGACCACCTTAGCTAGAGAGAGGATGGGCCATGGTCATCTTAGCAGGTGAACCCTACAGTAAGCCAAGTTGTGGAGGGTGGAGAAACTCATTTGGCAAAGGTCAAGAGGAGTTTTGAGAAACAGCCATTAAATTAATTGATTAGTCCTCGACTACAGGCTGTGGAGGACAACAAAACTCTTAGTAAAATGCTACCAGAAGTGTCTTTATATAAACTTACATTCAGTTACTAATTTACAAAATGCTTTCCCAGGTAAGATCTCACTTCAACTTCAGAACACACTGAGGTATATCCTAACTCCAGTGCACTGTTAGGAAACGGTGGGGCAGGGGGGACTCAAGGCCAAGTGATTGACCTAGAGGAACACAATTAATAAAGCAGAACCAGAATCCCATCTTTCTTGACTTCAAATCCCAGCTATAGTTAGTGACATGCTCAAAAAGGACACATCAAGATGCTAAATTTTAGTATAATGAATACTGTGCTGAACAGGAAATTTTCAGAATAGCAAATTTGCTGACTTTTCCCCTTAAATTTTATTGGAATGATGTATGGTTGGTACAAATTTGACTAATATGATGAATTACTTGCCCAAGGAAAATTCCTTGTATTTTTTCTTAAACAAATGACTGACTTCCTTTCAGTCTCTCATGCTTGAGGGAGACCTTGCACACTGGTGAAGCACACTGGTGCTAAGGATGTAGGACTGACAACACCACCAGCTGATCTTCCTTTCCCCTCACACAGAGATGCTCTCTCTTCCCACTTGCAGGCCAGAAACCTCAGTATTCTCTCCAAAAGCTCTCTGCTCTTCTCCAGGCTTCTCTCAACTCTTCTCTCACTGGCTGGCTACAACCCCAGACCTTGACCCTGGGTGCTGCTGCAGCAGAACTGCCAGAAGGATGTCTTGGCAGAGTGACAAGTCCTATGTTTCCACACGCAGTTCACCCCTTGCCCTCATCCACCCTTCGATGATATGAGGCTCTGGACTAGGACTGCCTTTGGTTGCTGATGAAAAACAATGACTTAGTGTTTCCTGGACCGTACCTGTGGCGACGGAGGGCTGCCAACCAACCCAGCCAGGTTTATTTGCCCAAGGGCCAAAAGTCAGGTTCAGACACAGCACTGTTCCCTTCCAGCTTTCTTCATTCTTCACTCCAAGAAGCTGCTTCATCGCCCTCACTTCTGTGGGTTCCACCCCCTACCCAGCAGTGTGCAAAGCTCCTATCTGAGGTTCCTTCCTTCAGGATTCTTGGGTACCAACCTCAGATTCTATGTGGACTCACTCGCCCCAGGGGCCTAGAGTGTCAGTGCAGGAAGGGACCTTGTAAATGATGCATTCTACTTTCATCCTCAGGTGGGTGAGGCTGTGTGACTTTCGGGGATACTTGAGGCCACCTCATTCTGGAACATTAAGTCAAAAATTTGGGGGAAGTCTTTTTATACTAAAACTAGTGCATTCACATTACTGTATAGAGTGACAACTGCAAGTAAACATCATAAATTTACTGCAAAAAAAAAACTTTACGGGATTTCAAAGAAATGTGATGGTTTCTGCAAGCTACTTCAGGTAAGTTCCACCCTCCTAACTCTAGAATACAAGTTCTTTTTCCACTTCCCATGGAATGGCAAAGTCAGAAAAGTCCTAGTTCATCCCTCCTGTTTCACCATGTCCAGACAAATAAAAATGATGGTGAGCCACAATATTTTTTATTAATAAAAATGAACTCATTTATTGAATGCTTCCAGGGGGCAAGTACTATACTGAGGGTTTTCCCTAAACTAGCTTTCATTTTCAAAGCAACTATAAAATTGGAAACTATTCTCAAATTAAAGATGAAAAAACTCAGAAGTTGTACACTAACTGCATCCAGGATTGCAGACTTATAACAGCAGTCACTGCTTATCTGTTGCTTTTCAACAGGATCTCTGACTTCAAGGTTCAGACCCTTGGTTGAACAAAGTTGCACTGTTACAAGTGCCACAGGGAAGGGTGGGGAGTGTGTTGGAGTTCAAGGTTCCAGTGTCTTGTCCTGACTCTGCCACTAGACTAAAACAGTCATAGTTGGCAAGAGGACCTGAATTCATCTTCTCAGTGCACAGATAAGAAAATTGATGCCTGTTTAAGTCAGAACCACTGAATTCAGGGACAGGCGCTGCTGAACACTGGGAAGTATCCTAACCTCTCTGGGGTTAGAGACCTTTAAGAAGACATCCCTCCTGGAAATACCAATTATAATCTGTTGTGCATATCCTATCAATCTCCAGGCCAAGCACGTGTGGGGGCAATCATTCAGGCTGGTGTCCAAACAGTAGCTAAGACAAGAGCCCCTAAACTTCTCACCAGGAAGCTAAGGAAACTCATTTGACAATTGCCACTCTAGTTCTGAAGTGATTAACTATCCTGCAAGTGATTAGCCAAGCCTGTATACCAGGAAGCAGAATGTATACCCAGTAGCCAAAAGCCACAGCCACAAGCATGCACAACTCTCAGCAAGGAAATTCCAGAAGTTCATCCATTCCTGTGGTTCCCATCTATAAGACTCCTTTTCCAGATCCCAACTTCTTAGGTCACTGATGTTTGTCTAAAAAGCCTACTCCAAGGCTGGAAAAAAGCATCCTGAGAGTTGCAGTTGCCTCTTAGCTACTTAGGATATTTACACTTTTGGTAGGTCCCTTATTGATCCCCATGAACTGATCAATCTTGTGCTCCCAGCAGAGCCGGGAGAAGCCCAGGCTGTCTGCCCACACACCCATAACCACATGCTCATAGAGCACCTACATGCCCCCGATGAGCACAAAGAAGATAGGGGGTTAAACTGCATGGTAGACACCATGTCTTCATGCTATGGTGACAGAGGTGCCACAGCAAGAATGAGGACACAGCTTCACTTCTGGAGGGTGTCTGGAGGCTCCCCCTACCTTGACTGCCCTCTTACCTTTGCCCCTGCTTTGGCATCCCCACTGAGGAGGCCACTCTCTGGGTGAAGAGTTCAATCAGCAGGTCCTGATCACCAGAGGCTGATGGGTCTCCTTGGGTAGAGCTGGGATTTGCTGCATCTGGGCCTCTATGGGCCCCATCTCACAGGCTGGCAGTGCACCAGCAGGAACTCAGTGAAGTGACTGATCCTCTGGAGAGAGGAACTTTTGCTTGGAGATGTCCGCTCAACCAGCCTCCAATGCGGAGAAGAGACCCTGCTTCTCCTTACTCTCAGAAACAGGAGGCCCCATCACCCACCAGAGATGGAAGTGTGGGTTGGCACAGGTCAACAGAAAAGTCTGTAGGTATTAATACCCTTAGGTATTATCTGGGTTCACACTGAGGGCTGAGTGGAAGGGTGCACAGATCCTGAGGAGGGCTCCTGGGACCCCACCAGGGAAGCTGGGTTAATAAGAAAGAGCACTAGAACTCCAGAGGTCAGGGAAGTGGAGTTAGGAACATCTAGAGGGGTTCTGGCTCCGTCACCAGGCCCTTAAACCCTCCTGTTCTCCTGAGCTCTGCGGTCTTCACTCTGCTTAAGCACTCAGCCAACAGGAAAGTAGTAATTGATCCCTGGCATTCAGGCTAGGGTAGGGGTGCGCCCAGAATTTACTGGGTGTTAAATGTTCCCTCTCCTCCACAGTAACAAGACTGGTGTAAGGCTCTAAAGAGTGGTTTCCCGCAGAGCTTTGAGGTGGCCTTTCTGGCTATCAGATCATGTTCTTCCAGTCTGTTTAGGAAGCTTTCACCCAGTGGGTTCAGCCACTAGCCAGGTAGGCCTCACCAGGTGTGGGTATTATGCCCTAAAAAGGCCTAACCTACCTGTTAATTAACATGAATTTACAGACAGACCTTTCTTTTTTTTTAAGGTCCTAAGGTTTGGGTTGGGTTTAGGGTTAGGTTATGTGTAGTGATACGTTTAGAATGTGGGTGAATTAAAATCTACATGGTAAATTAAAATCTAATCTCTGGTTATTTTTATGCTCCCTTTAGGGGTGAAGTGAAGGCAGTGTTAAGGTTAAAAGTTTGGTGTACAGGTAGATCTGAGTGTTGATGAATTCAGGTTTAGTTCAGGATTAGGTATTAGGGATAGATTAGGAGGTGTAAGGGCAAGTGTTACATGTGTTAAGAATCAAGTCAGGATGGTTTCAGATATCAGTGTAGGTTGGGCAGCAGTGTTGAGGTATTTTTAGGTTTAATTTAGGTTTTGGATCAGTTACAGGTGTTGTGTATTTAGTGAGAATTCAGGTTTGGTGTCAAGAAACTAACCTCCATCTCTGTTACATAACATTTAATAGAATGCTGTCATCTGGGGCTTTTATCATTAATGCTGAATGTAAGCAATCAGGTTTTACTCTTTTATTTTTTATCATTACCTGATACTTAACTTTTCCTAAGGAGAGAAGTTCCATGGGACGGCTGGGAGACCAGGGAGCTGGAGGGGTGACTTAAGGTCCATACCACAGTGTGTGACCCCTGAAAATGCTGCCATCCACTCAGCTCTCCTCTCACCATTAGTGAAAGCTGAATCTTTTCCCTGACAGCCTTGTCCCTGTCATCTTCTGAGTCCATGTAAAGACCCTAATTTCACTATTATTAGCAGCACCTCTTTTCTGTGGCATGGCTAACACCAAATGAAAGAGGGTCAGAAGATCCTGCTCACAGGAGCTGCAGTTTAAACCCCCCTGGTGGCACTTCCCCAGTCAAAGGTCAGGTCTTCTCACCATCTACTATGGAAACCTTGACACGGCAGAAGCATCTACCTACTCAGGAGTCTTTTCCTGGTTGATCTTGGTAGGTTCCTGTCTAGTTAATGTACAGGATTCCTCTACCACCTTTGGGTAGAACATTCCTTTTTGGTGTGGTTTTTTCAGATCTTAGGAGCTGAGACAGTGTGAGAGGAGACACTGTCTAAAGTCCAGTACCAAGGCATCCAGGCCCACGTGCTGGGCACTCAGGATCAGACCTACCCTTCTGTGGGCACAGGGTAGGTACCACCTCCACTATCACTCCCCAGTTTTCTTGTAGACTGAACCTAGACTTGGCTTCCAAGGTGATTCTCAGATAGTTAGCTTGGTGCTCTACTCAGCAAAAGGATTCCCTAAAGAGCCAACAGAATGGAGTAGATGCCAAGAAATAAACTGGGGCCACCCAGGCCAAGCCCCTGTGTTTAAACTTATCATCTTCTAACATGCAAATATACTTAAGCACTAGCCCCACAGGGTCTTTTCTAATAAAAGTCAAGAACTTCTCTAAGGAGAAGTCTTGGGTACACAAGAAGGCAGAGACTGAGCTGGCAAATTACGCTCATCACTTCTGCCCATTGAAACGGGTAATGGATATACTAGGTTTCCAAGCAGGGAAGGAAGGATGCACAGGGAAGAGGAACTGCTGGGTCAGAGTGAAACAGCAATTCAAGCCACATGCACATGCTAGGACAGCCTGAGAATAACCACCTTGATTACCCCACAACTAATAAAAAAGCAGAGCTGTCTTCAAATGTGACACCGGGGCCACTTCTCCATCAGCCTAGCCCACCTCAGCACCAGGGAATCTTAATTCACCAGCCCCTGTGGGACACAGGTAGCCAGCAGGGCAATTACTAACAACCTAGGGGATCCTTCTCTTTCCTTTTCCATAACCAGAGGGCCATGTGGCCTACTATCTAAACCAGGTCCCATCTGACAATGAAAGGGTTGGTATTAACACTTCTGCTAAGATTGGGGGAAGCAGGAAGTATGTATGGCCACCCTAATCACTTTCAGTCTCCCTAAGTCTAGACTTAAAAAGTGACTTCAAAGATGTCTTCCCTGGTGACAACCATTTTATTTTGGCCAAGCTTCAGAGTCACAAAACCTCCATCCACGAAACTTGTGCTCCTTCACACTGGATTATATTTGGACATGCTCTTCTAATCTGCTCTTGTTCCTTGTCTAGACAGTGGCTCTCTGCATAAACCGGGAATTCCTTCCACTTTCTGTTCCATTTTCTTTTGTCATGTTTGTAAATAAGCAATATTCGCTGAAAGTTGGGTGTGAGTAGGATTACAAATGTCTTTTTCCTACCATAAATACTATCATTTCTCTCTCTCTCTCTATATATATATCCAGTCTTTTTCTACATAAATATTTTTAAAAACAAAATTACATATAAATACTAGCATTATCTGCATATTCACACTTTTCCCTTATACTAAACCATAATTTTTTCCCTCATTACAAACAGAACACCTTTAGAAATCTCATTTAAGGACTCTATAGAATTCTATCAAGTGAATGTACCATAATTTACTCAGTCATGCCTGTTATTTATCACTTAGCTTGCCTCCAGTTTTACTAAAATGGATAGCACATGCCATAGTTGCATGAACATACTTTTCTCTTTATTTTCAATTATTCCCCCATGATATGGTCCAAGAAGTTCAATTACTGGTTCAAAGTGCATGAGATTTTTCTTTTTATGATTCTTCAATTTGGGTCTTCCTGACTCTTGTCAACTTGCTACCTAGGTTACTCTTCCTCTGTGCAGCTTCTAAATTATTTGACTCTCACTCCTCAGTTTCCCTTTGCGCTCCAGATCCTTGATCTGGTGCCAGGGCTTAGGGTTTCCAGTGTGGAGGGATGCTCACCTAGCCATCCGCCCAAGCTAGGCAAGGCTTGGGAAGCAAGAACTGTATTGAGCAAGACAGGAAAGGATCCAACTCCAAGAAGTTGAGAAGTTCAAAACAACTGTTGTTATCAAATAAAACATGAGAACCTCTGCCCTCTCCTAAGTACCACTGCCAGTGGGGGCAACCCAGAAATGCCTTGGGAGTCTTTCCCATGCAGCTGCCTCCAACCCTAACCTTAAGGTGCCCTCTTTCCTAAGGCCTTTCCTGAAGCACTATGACAGGGGGTTCATGAGCACCCATCTAGACAAAGGTCCCATCGATCCAAGTTAAAAGGCAAAGAATTAGGAGGACATGTGGAGACTGTCACACAATTCAACACACATAGTTTAAATGGTTGTTCTTTAGTCCCAGTGTTTGCTCTTCGTACTTTTGGGGAATTAATGTAGTCTTTTTTTTTTTCTTTTTTGAGACTAGGTCTCGCTATTTTTGCCCGTGGAACCACAGGCTCTCATTGCCTGGGGTATCACAGACTCAAGCAATCCCCAGCCTCAGCTTCCCAGGTAGCTGGGATTACAGGCACGCACCACCACGTCCAGTTATTTTTTTGGAACTAAGTCTCACTACGGGCCCCAGGTGGGACTCGAACCGCGATCCCTAGCCCCAGCCACTTCGTAGGCTGAAGCGTACAGGCATGAGCCACCGTGCCCTAACATCATTTTTTATTCATTTGTAAAAGTGCTCTTGATTTTAATTCATAGTTCAGAGCTGGGCATGGTGGCACATGCCTGTAAGCACCAGCCTATGGAGCACAGCTGGTACTGGGGATTGCAGTTTGAGTCCCACCCAGGGCAACTTGGCGAAACCTAGTCCCCCCCCCCAAAAAAAATAGCTGGGTGTGGTGACAGACACCTGTAATCTCAGCTACCTGGGAAACTAAGGCTGGAGATTGCTTGAGTCTGTGGTACCCCGGGGCAACGTGAACCTGTAGTTTCATGGACAGAAATAGCAAGACTTAGTCTCAAAAAAAAAAAAAAATTCATTCATCACATCTATTTTGAAAGTTCACTGCCTGCTACCCTGTAGATACAGTAGTGAACACAACAGACAAAGGAGTCTAGATTGTGAGTGTGCCTGGCAATACAATAAGTGGTTAATGTAATAGGTTACTAATGTAAAGTTCCTAACATTAAGCTTTTTCCTTTCTGCATTTAAGTTCCACTATTATGTTTTTAATGCACCTATACAGAGAAAACTTGAGGCACCCTCCTCTCAACCTCAATAAAGGCAGTATCCCAGTTCCATACTCCTCTCTTTCTAGCTAAGGCTTTGCTGTGTGGCAACAGGCATCCAGGACCTGTTAATGGTAAATCTTGCCCTTTCAGAGTTTCCTGGTGGTTGCTACTGTGCTACATCTTACAATATCAACAAGACCAGAGGGTTGGTCCATCCACAGCACTGGCTCTGGGCCTGGAAGTATTGGGAGGATGGGGGAGTACTCACCACAATAGTGTGGTCCAGGTGAGTTTCCACTGGCCTTTTTGACTGCCAGACACTGTCAATGCTGAGATTTTTTTTGCACAATAAAGGCTGTTGTGCAGTTAACCTCAACTCTGATGGTGGAGGCTGTGTGTGTGGAGACGACACCCTCCCGGGGCACTTAGATTTATGCATCTTAGTTTCTCCATGACAGAGTGTCCAGCACACAGTTAAGTCTCAGTGAACCTTTCCTGAGAACAGTGTTTCACAAAGACACCACACACTGCCCAGAGGGTCAGGGGAATGTGTTGTATGTACAGCAGAAGACCAGCTGCAGGGTGGAGAGGGCGTGAGATTAGTCAGCCCCACGCTGCATGGCTTCCAGTCTGACTCTGCTACAGGGTTTTCAACAGATTGTTCAATTTCTCAGCCTGTGCCCTCGCCCATAAAATGGGGAGGATGGTAAGAGCACTTGCCTCAAGAAATTACAAGGATTGAAGCCCTTAGGACAATGCTTGCCAAACCGTATGCTCTCAGTAAATTGCTTAGTTAAGCGATAACAGTAAAATCAAATAAACTGGCTATTAGGTGACTGTGTTGATATTAAACTAGAGGAAAAGATCACCATCCAGAGAACCAAACTAAAATTGACGATGCATTTGACTGGCCAAGAAATTGAGGCTATAGCAGGAGAATTTTGATTTGTAAATTAATACAGTGGGTGAGGGGGAAGGAACTAGTCAGACTTTCCTTCCCTATTTATGTCAAGGATAAAAATGGATATGACTTCATTTATGTCAGTGATAGAAATACGGCAAAATTCTTCTGCTAAGTGCAAGTGTTTCCAAGATGGTACATGCCAGGATGCAACCACAATGGCCAACTGGAGCTAGGGAACTTGCACACGCAGTCGAGGGACTTTCCAGAAGTATGAACAGGGAACTGCCAGTGCCATGAAAAGCTCTGGAATTTAAGAAGTTTGAGGGAAGGTGGGGCAGGGTGAAAAAGAGATCATTGGTCACAAGCAGCAAAAGGACAAAGGTCCACATTTGCAGAAGTTGCTCCGAGCTCTGTGAATGAGAGCTGTGCAGATTTAATATCAGAGGTGCAGATAAAATAATGTCAGCAGACAGTAATTAAAGCTCATTGGCTCTTTTTTGCTCTTTCACTTTCTCTCAGGAAGCTGAGAGAGAATAGAGATGGGGCCAATAAACCATGAATTCCTCAAGTTATATTTTTAGTAACTCCTGACTTCTGGGAAAGTAGACATTACTTCAGAATCAGACCTTGACCATGCCGCTTACACTGGGCTAAACGTCATTCCCTAAAACCCTTTGATGAATATGTAATTACATTAAAGACATGTACAGTCTAACTGAGACCACATTTAGGGAGTTCCAAAGAACATCCAAAGAAGACATTCTGGCTGAGTAAAGCAGATGCCATTTAACTAGAAGTCACCAATCCTATTCATCACCACCTCCCCATATGCCTTCCCCTGCCTTCCAGGGCTCCTCCCTGGACCTGTATCTGTATCAAACTTGCTCTGTTTAGGAATGAACTGTCCAAGATCAGGAAAGTAACCTTGGAACCATGGCAGGATGGGGCCCAACCATGTGTTCCCACTTGTTTTTTAAACTTAACCACTTGACAAGCAAAGGGTAAATGACAGAACCATAGATACATTCAAGAGACCATGGAGAGCTTCCAAACCTGCCTCCCACCCTGCAGAGAAATCCTGTTCTTTGGGCAGCCATGGGCTGGTTGTGTGGAATTGCCAGGGCACTGATGCTGGTAGCTGAGTACCAGCTGACAGCAGGGTTAGAGCAGGCCTTCACCATAACCTTGTGGATCTTTCCTTACTGCCAGGAGCTGCAAGACTAGGAATGTAGCTGGGACAAAGTCTCCCAACCCCCTTGGGATAGAGTGGGATTCCCTTAGTTAGAACATGTGCCTCACTCATAATGGGAATTCTGAGAGGGGACAGAATGAGGCTGCCTTTAGCAGAGTCTGTGTCACTGAGTTTAGCAGAATCTGCTCACTCAAGCTAGGTTGACAACACCTCATGAGGGGGCTCCTGCATCCTCTTCCATTGCCCAGATCCTGAGAAAAGTAGGAACAGAGGTGCTAATTGTGGGGTCCTACAAAGACCCTGATCACATCTTCCCAAAAGGTAGCCACCCAGAAAATTCTACAAGAGGATGCTCCCACTCTCTCAAGCATCCCACTTCATGAGGAGACACTGGATTGCACAGCAAATTTGTTGTGCCATGATCAGCTTTCCCTAATTCTGCACCCCAGGTTCCCACGTCGAGCATATGCTCCTCTAAAGCAAGGTGGGCCTACGACTAACCTGAAGACAGTCACTGTTATCCTTTATCTTCCTGCAGATGAGGATACTTACCCATTTCAGCTATTCCTATCTAGCCTAGTGTCAAAACCCTCTCACACCCTGTGGGCACACACTGGTTTGCCCAGGACCCACTCTGTGGACTGAAGAAAGAACACAGAAGCACAGGGTGAAATGGCACATTTGTATCCCAGCCCCCAACCCTCAGTACCAGTTTCCTTAGCAGCACTTGGTCATGAGAATTTAGCATTGGGCCTGGCACCTAAGAAGTTTCAGTCATGAGTTAACACAGTGCACGCAACTAAGTAAACTATAAGAACTATGTGATACAACCCAAGTCCCTCAGTTGCCTGTTCCATTACTCACCAACTTCTTTGCTGATCAACAAAAAGTACCACCTCTGAGTTTCAATGAGGAGTCTCCCAGTCAACAGTGAGCACACAGTAAGGAGGCAAATACACTTAGCTTCCTTCCCCTTCCTACAGATGCAGCGGTTGGGAGCCACTCTCTCTGGGCCTCTCGCAGATCTGTACATCTTGCTTAAGCAGAGGTACACACTACCTTTTCCCAGTCTATCCTTTCAGCAATATTTGTATCATAAACAGCCTTGGAAGAGAGGGTGTCTCCCTTTGGAGCAAAGTGCAAGGACACTTACTGTCCATTATAAAAAGTCTGAGTTCTCCAAGCTCAGGGTTTCTTGCCATTGTGGTGCAGGTGACACCTGGCTCTCCTTGTGTCAGCCTCTGGGGACAGGAAATCAAAGGAGTGGTACAAGAAAATGCTGATACTCTGGTTACTGTTGTGAGTTGTAAAGTCCTCTGTCCCTAACCCATGGGTTTCATCTTCCAGCATTCATCAACTGTGGCAGGCTAAGAGGTAGTTTGCAAGTGTATGAAATCCCAGACCCTTAATTGGAATGGTTTCAGTTTTTCCCCAATTGAGGATGATATTTGCTGTGGGTCTGTCATAGATAGCTTTTATTATGTTGAGGTATGTTCCTTTTACACCAATTTTTTCCAGGGCTTTCATCACGAAAAGATGCTGAACTTTATTGAATGCTTTTTCCGCATCTAGAGGACATGAAAACACTAATTCAAAAGGACACCTGTATGTGCATGTTCATTGCAGCTCTGTTTACAATTGCCAAGATTTGGTAACAAACCAAATGCCCCAAAACAGATGATTGGTTTAAAAAATGTTTAAAAAAATGTGGTACATATCACGCATCAATCAAGGAGGACAAACACATGTCATTCACAGCAACCTAGATGGAACTAGAAAGACTCATATTAGCAGAAATAAGTCAAAAAGAAAAAGAGAAGTACAGGATGGTCTCACTTATATGATGGATATAAGGAAAAACAAACAAATAAGAAAGAATGAAAACAACCAATGGGACTGAACCATGGAGCAAGAGAGGAGGAGGGGGAAGTAGGTAGGGGAGGTGAAGAGCACAAAAGATCAGGATGGTTAACAAATGTTAGTGAAGTGGGAAAGCCCCGGGGTACACAATAATGGACTAATGTAATATAAATATATGCAAATTTTTTAAAATTTAAATTACATTAAAAAAAGAAAAAATGAATAAAAAATAAAAATAAAATAAAATAAAAAAAGAAATCCCAGACCCTTCGTATTCATCATCAACAACCTAGAGAAAGCATAGTGGCAAATTAAGCTTCCCCCAGCCTTATCTTGAACTATCATCAACCCCATCCTGTTCTGTCCATGTTTAGTCACTTTTCAAAAAATTCTAAATGAAGGATTGTTCTTTATTTATATTCACTTTCATCTTTTTTGATTTTAATCTAATGTTCCACTCGTTTGAAGTTGTTGTAAGGTTTTTCTCTGAGGGGAGGGGGAAGAGTTTTTTGAACTTGGAGGCTGACTTTTTATGTTCCCCATCTGAGACATGCAGAGCAAGCAGTTTCTCCTCCTGTCTCATCCGTCCTCCCACCATATCAGGTAGATCCTCCTTCATAATCTAGATTCTAATCTACATCAGATGACAGGTTTGTAGTCTATGAAGCTTGTGATGAGTTTACACCTTCACGGAATTTGTGGGCAGCACCGCAAGTTCCATCATCATCATAGGATATTCTTCACTCCCCCTCCTCACCCCTCCCTCAGAGCACTTGTCACTCACATTAACCATGCCATCTACCCCACAGGATGGGCAAGTGTAACCTGAGAGGATGGGACATGGATAAAGGCCAGTTAACAGGACACCAGTAGGTGTAGTTAGGAAGACGAGGTAAGAAGAACCCCCGCATCTTTCTGGGGAGTCTGGACTAGAACAACTAAAGCTGAGATCAGAGATGGCAGCTGTTTGAGTGGGGGCAGGAAAATGCAAATACTACCACAGATGCACTCTTGATTCACTGCAGGCACTAAGGAACACAGCTGGGGGTGAGTTTACTCATCCCAGGCAGTTCAGTGGGAGGCCGGTAAATACAGAGTTGTCAGTAGTTCTGAATCTTTCTCAGAAACCATGAATTAATGGGTCATCATTTCTACCCCTGCACCACTATTGCCACAGTCATGATTAATTTTTGCATATGCCAACCCCTAGCTTACAGCATTCACTGTCAATTCTCTAAGTTACCAGTGAGTTTCATCATTGTTTCCCATGGGTTTTATAGTTCCCCTCTCTTTCTGCAACTGGGTATATCTAGGTCCCAGCATCTGGTATTAAGTTATAACTTAGGATTCTTTTCAAAAATAAGTAAAAATAAGTCAATAAATCTCTTGAACTATGATGCTTTCCTCTTATTCATCTTTTTAATATTTGGGGTTTTATTTTTAGATTTTACTGTCTAAAGATTTCTTACAATATTTTTAACCATGACAGAGTATCCAAGACCTCAACATCTGGTCATAAGTTACTTGAAGAACTGTGACATAGTTTTCTTTCTTTTGAAAAAATGATTAATTTGTGGTGACTTTAATAATGGATATTAAATGAATAAAAACAGATTTTATCTTAACATAGTTTCAGCAGTAAGCTTAGGTTTTATCAGGTCCTGTGATCAGGGATTGCCAGGAAAAGTTTAGTAATTAGATTCCAAGGATAATTCCAGGGGATGGACCCTTGGCTGGCAAGCTTATTGCCACAAGCTCAGCAGGGTCAGGGATCCACCACACATAGGACTTCCTTTGTGTTGTAGAGGGCTCAGCTTCTAATTCTGCCTCCCTCAAGATGGCCTCCATCTTTCAAAGCTCACACAGTGCCCTAACCAGAAACCATTGCTATACCTTCCCATGACCCTATAGATCCTCCGGTTTCACTATGCTGTGAAAAAGACAGGTCAGGATTTAAACCTTATCCCAGACTTCTGGTGTCCAGAAAAAACAATTTTTCTCCCCACTCCATCTCCCAGGATGCCCAACTCTTAGGGGGTCTTAGAAGTTGTTCAACCACTGAAATTGCCCATGCTCAGAAATGGCCAGGCCCTCAGGCGTAGATACCCGTAGATACAGACCAAGAGACCCAGTCAAGGGATGCACTGACTGCCCCAGCACTGCCAGCACAATTCCTCCCAAACATAGAGCCCACTGGGATGCTGTTCTTTGTCAGGATCTGCACCGAGAGTTCTGGGTCAGATACCTTCTAAGGGAAACCATGTGGGGGGCTCCCCCAACTTTCTTCAGCTGCAGCAGGGGTCAAATATACTGCACAGAGAAAGAAGGGAATCCCACTGATCCATCAGTTGATGGCCATTTGAAGAGTTCACCCTGACTCGTGAGTGCCTAGTCCCTCAGGCTGCAGCTCTAGCACCACATGTAAAGGGACTGCAAGGTCCCTAAGTCAGGAACTTGACACTTCTGTGTTTCCTTCTTACTCCTCCCACTTGTCTTCTCCTTTGACATCCAACACTTTTCTAGCCAGAGTTGGGGTATTACTAACCTCTTTAGCCCATAATGGGGCCCTTCTTTGTCAGTACTGTCCCCATAGCCAACTCCAAAAGTAGCTCCTACAAAGAAGTATCCTTTTGGGCTTCAACTTCCATGGAGAAGATTTTTGCCAAAAAGACAGTTATGTCTCAGCTTTGAGTGGCTCCCGTTGCAAGCAGAACATTGAAACTATCCTGGCTTCAGAGAGTTCCCAGCCTAATGGGTGAAGTCAAGGCCCCTGACCACATAAGAAACCAGGAATCATCGACAGAGCCTTATTCCACATTTAATATCATATTTAAGTATTCTCTTTGCATTAACATAGCTAATCATCCCCTCTTTCTGTAAAGACTTTCTGTTCTTTATTACCAGGATGCCACCCTCTCCTCTTATGTTTACTTCCTCTTCACAGCCTCTAACTAATAGGCAAGCTCACTCCTGAGGGGATCAAATCCAGTCCTGTGATTTTTTTTATAAACCATCTAGAAGCCAGAGCCTCCCAAACATATTTCCTATCCCAACCTCTCTGTCAAACTCCAGACTTTATATCCATTTGCCTACTCTAACTCCACTGGTCTAACAAGACAGAAGATCTCTTGATTTTCCCCCAACCAAACGTGCTCCTCTTGTGGCAGTTCTCATCCATGCAAAAGGCTCCCCCAACCATCACACCTAGCCGTCCGCCTTCACTTGCTGCCTCACCCGCTGCCTCAGAGCAACCCCACTGGTCTCCATTCAGGCTGATCACTGCTTGCCACTCCACTGCCACTGGTTACCCAAGGGCCAGCGTCATGCTCAGACCACTGCAACAGTCTCCCAGCTGCCGTGTCACAGTTCTACACTGTTTTCCTGCAGTCAGTTCCCCACACAAGAGTCAGATCATGACACTCACACTCAACACCTTCCAAAGACCACCATTGTGGGCAGAATAAAATCCACACTCCTTACAATGGCCTCAGAATTGCTGCTTCACCCAGTGCTGCCCTTCGCTGCTCTCACTCTGCCTCATCTTAACTCCAGTGCTTGCTGGCCTGTTTGCTGTCCCTCCAGTCACGCTCAGTTCACTGCATGTCAGGAACACAGCAATGGCTAGCCTCTCTGCTTAAAGACTGTTCATGCACCACATCTTCTCAAGAATCACTTCTTCACCTCCTTTTGCTCTCTACTCACATCTCACCTCCACAAGGTCTTCCTTCCACAGAGAGGCCTTCTTTGACTATATATATATAGCACTGTCTATCTATCTAATGACATATTTCATCACTCTACTTAAACTCCATCCCCTCCCTTTACTCTATTTTCCTTCACTGCATGTTGAAATTGATACCACACATTGCTTTCTGTCTCACTCATCACTGAACGTACTTGCTGAATGAATGAATGCATCTGATACATGAGTCATATCAATGCTAATTATATTGACACGAATTAATTCTTTTCTTGAGAAGAGCATGGAACTTCTCATAGAAACAACAGTATAAGAGATGGTTACAATATTGGTCAAGGCCATACTGCTTAGCTTTCAAAGAGATCTCCTGCAATCAAATCTCCTATGTTATTATAAGTAAAAAGTCAAGCAACACGAAGTTCTCTAAAATACCCGTGCTTTCACTGAAAAATGCAGCACATGTAAATATACTTTGCTGTGATAGAGCATCACCATTCATTGTTCAAGCTTATTTTATCAAATGCAGAATGAATATCTTCATCAGGTTACAGAATTCAGGTAAGATGTTTTCTCTGAAAAATGTATGGAGGATACTAAAGACTACATGCCCCCTTTCTATCAAGAAATATTTGTGCTTGCTAGAGGTTCCAGCATGTAAGTGTGCTACGAGGTCAGACTCTAAGGGATCCCAGAGAGAAGGCACGACATACTAGGGCACTGCAGGGCTCCGCAGTGACCAGGGGCATTGCTCCAGCTTTGCTTATGAAGCCCCATTTCCTCATGAGTGCAGGGGAAAGAGTGCTGGATGATTTCCAGTTCTGTCCATTCAGGGTTTTACAATGGAAGTTCAACCATCCACTTTCTTCACTGCAAATTTCACTGTCACAGCACAAAGTTGCTAAGTACGTGGAAAGGGCTTCCTGCATAGCCCACTCCCCAGTGACAGAATCTGCTTCATCCTGATTTCAGCTAAGTCAAACCTGCCTTAAAATAAAGGACTTGCATTAATTTTCCTACCCTTTGATCTTCTGCCTCTGCTCTTCACAATGGCAAAGTGCCTTCAGGCTTTACCCTTCAAAGGAGCCAAGCTCAGATAGGCAGTGTTCACTTTGATCCAGTCTCCCTTAACTCCTAAAATAACGCCTCCCAGTTCAGCCACAGGTTCTGTATTTTCTTTCAGGCATAAGTAAAATGCTCAGTCACATTAGAGTCCAACTGCCTAGTCAGTGCTTAAAAAAATTCCTTTAAAGTTATGGGATTTATTTTCTTAACAAAAGAGGGTATCTACATACTTAGTTTTCTCTTTCAAAGTTGTCTAAGCCATTCTCTCACTTCAATGATAGGGCCATAGTTCAAAGCAGGTCTAAAGCCATGGGGAAGTGATCACTGCTATTTTAAATCACAGGCCATGCTTCCTTGACTAATTCTTCTTTGCCCTCCTCCTCCTCTTTCTGCTTCTCACTTTCTTTGCTCCACTGGGCGTGGTGTGGCCCTGTCAGTCTCTTCTGTTGTGAGAGAACAGAGGGCCCCGGAGCAGATGCTGACAAGGACAGAGAAGTCTTTAACTGTGAGACCCCCTTATAAGGAGAGGATTGAGGGGAACAGAGAATCATCATCTTCATACATCAAAGTTTCAGAAAGAAGGATTCCACCTTCAAGTTTTACATTTGCTATCCCAAAAGCTCAGTCTTACTTTTACGATGTTATCAAGAATACTTGTTATATAGCTGTCCAAAGATGGCACTGTCTCTGTGAAACCCACTCAGTCCATATTACTCTCAGGTGGGACTCATGGAATCAGTGACCGGGCCTATGAAGCAGGGTTATGAGAGCTCCTGGTCAGAAGCCAGAACAGCACCATTCACAATTAACCTGGGCTCTAGCCCTGACAGTGCCTGCTTGCTAAGGAGCCAAGGGGAAAGCAAAATCAGAGTTCATTGAGCAGCCTCCTAGAGCTGCATCAGAAGGAAGGTTTCGGTCATTTTGGAAGGATGGGAA
Source organism: Uropsilus gracilis (assembly GCA_004024945.1). Lineage (NCBI taxonomy): Eukaryota > Metazoa > Chordata > Mammalia > Eulipotyphla > Talpidae > Uropsilus > Uropsilus gracilis. Next base: position 74,464 of record PVHY01005293.1, read on the forward strand.
ACCACAGTCTGGCACTGTGAAGTTTCTAGCAAAGGTCAGGGCAGCCAGCAGGCACTTAATTAATCTTGTTTAATGGCTGACTCAGTATGCCTCCCATCAACTTTGCTGGCCAGCTAAGCCAAGGTTAACAGATAATACTAATGCATGTTGACATCACCCCCACCTGCCTGGGCACCCGGTGTCATCTCACCTTGGGGGCACTTTCCTCTCTTGACCTCCCAGGAAGATGCACACAGTCTACCTCTCTGCGAGCACCTCCGGGTGGACTGAAATGGCCAACAGCAGAGTCTAAGCCTCTGCTCACTGCCCAACCACACCTCTGCTGTTTGTTGTGGCAACTGAGCTGGAAGCACAATGAAAGACATCGTCCAGATCTGCTTCCCTGTGGGCTCAAGTCCTCAGTTGGGAAGTTCCTAAAGCTGTCTGGAGCCACAGCAGAGGGAGGTAATTTGGGAGCCACCAGATCAGCGCCTGGTGGGAAGGAGGTCAGGAAAGTCAAGTTAGGGACAGATCTGCAAAAGGGTGTGGGCAGGACTGGGAAGAGCAGTCTCTCAGAGAAACTCCCCAAAGATGACAACAGTTCAACAGTTGCTTTTATTACAGCATGCAGGGGGTTATGGGTTTAGCGTTCAAGAAAAGCAATTACCAGAACAAGGTGCTTTCTTCCTCTGCAGAGGATAGATGTTGAAAAATAAGGAGGGTGGAGCTGGGGTGAGGTCACAGTGTCTGGGGAGAAGCTTGTCAGGAGTGAGGGAGGAAGGCTGGGGAGCTACCTCTTGCAGAAGAGAGATGATGCAGTATGTGCTGAGAAATCAGAAAGAACCACTTAGGAGCTGACTTTTGAGAACCAGAAAGGAGGAGGAGCCAACAGATCAGGGGAAAAGTACCCACCTAGAAGATTGTCCTCAGAAATGAGTGACCCTTCACAGTCTTAGTGCCCAGTCTATATCCTCTTCCCTTCAGAACTCACATGTGGCAGCTCAGAGTCTGACCAGGGTCCCTAAACTTCACCTCTCTCCTCCCTTCAGGAACCATTATTTCCCACATACTTCATAATACTGGTAGTGAGCAGGAAAATCCATTCTCTCAAAGCTGAATATCTCTAAGCCCTTCCTATGCTATACTTCCAAGGTGTATTATTTTAAAGAATAGTTTGTAAACCCCAAGGAAGTCAAGTTCCAGGATGGAATTTCAGGAGAGAAACGTTCAGATCAAAAGGTCTCCATACAATCCCTTATATCATGCAAAAGACTATAGGGGAGAAACCCCTAATCTAGGGAGGTGGCTACCACATACTGAGACATAATTTAGAGAGTAACTGGAAGGGACTGGGCCCTCCCAGGAGGTTAGGATAGGGTGAAGTTCCACCCTGTTACAGTCCTGCAGTTAGGTGTCCTTTTCTGCCTTGTCAGGGAGTTTCAGCAGAAAACTAATTTCAATAGTGCCAACCCTTGTTTCTGGTATCGTCTGACCACAGGATCGAGAGGGAGCTGAAGCAGGATGGTACTCCTACAGGTAGTGGTTTCTGCATCACATGGCATGAGTTGATGAGTCCCAGCGGACTCGTTTCACCCATCCAGGTTGGTCTATCTGCTGCCACTCTCTTTAATGACTGTCACCTTGATGAGGGCTCAGGGATATCTGTATTATCTCCGTGCCTTAACCTTGACTCCATTTCCAGTTTGAGAAGTACTCCTGCCACCTCACCCTCAGCAGCCAACCTTCCATTTGCTGCCAGGCTCGGCTTTCTTGTCTGCTGCTCCTCTCTTAACTCTGCTCCACCCCACAGGAGGTCCCAGCTCTTCTGTTGGGCCTATTCTTTGGTTCAGCTGACTAGGCCACTCAGCAATAATCCTTTCACAACTCAGCCTGTACCTCTGGTTGCTTCTAAAAGGACCTGAGGTCGTTCACAAGAAAATGGCAAAGTTGCATTGCTATTATTTTAAAAATTAAAATGTTCTGAAAGCTGATAATATACACATGCAACATGTGTATAAGCTAATCTTGCAAGCCATCAAGATTCCATCTTTCCTGTGTTATCCAACACTCATTGCAAAAAAAAAGTGAAACAATGTGTCACATAATTCTCCCTGCTGTTTAAGGATGCAAAACCACTTCATCAGGAAACAGGGCCCTCCAATGCTAATTCCCACAGGAAGGGGACTGAACTTCGCTTAGAAGATTCCTCCCAACAAATTTTCAGAGAGAAATATGCATCTTTTTTTTTTTTTTTACTTTTTAATAACTACATCTAATGAAAATATTAAAACATGACAGGATTTTTGTAGAGAGTTAAGGGTATGTGGTTTGGGCAGAGATTGGAAGTTTAGTACAAGACAGAGGCTTCAGTGGAAAGCTGAGCTACCTCACCACCCATTCTATGGGGAAAATATGGAAAGGAAGGTAGGAAGGGGAGCACTGGATGTGTCCTGGGATTGTGACTACAATAATGACTGGTGATGGGAGAGGAGGACAAGGATTACCCAAATATCCTACATCAAACAATATTCTCATAATAAAGAATTATCTGGTCTGAGATACTAGCAGTGCTCCTGTTGAAAAACACTGGAAGGAAATCAGTAATTAGCATGACTCTCCAAATGTCTCCTTTCAAGTACAAATTAAGTCTTCACAGGCAGCTGACAGGAGAAGACTCACTCAGGAATACAGATGAAGGTTTGTCAGTCCTGCTGGTGGTGACAATATATTGTCTTATGAGGGGAGACAGAGCCTGACAGGTCCTGTTAGTTGGATGAAACTTGAACAAGTAAGATACAGGCAGACACAGTTGTGGCAAAGAAGAGATCTTCCCATTGTTTTTTCATAGTCTAAATAAATACACAGCTGGAACAGTAAAACTGCATCTCAACACATCACAGGAGAAATGGTTTAAGTCCAGGACAGTGGTCCTCAAAATGAATCTAAAACCTGGGAGCTTCTTACACCCACGAAATAGAAATTCTGAAGACCCACAGAATAGGAATTCTGAGACATACCCTCCAAGTATACCTGAGGCAGAAGCTTTGGCCTAAGAAGTTTGGGGCTATATATAGCAATCAATCACATTTTAAAGGTATTTTCCAAATGCACCTTGCCCTTTGGAAAGTAACAGCTGCTGCAAACAAATAGTCAGAGGTGGAGAGCCTGAAAAGAGAAGGTCTAAGTAGGAAAAATGGTACAAACATAAGTTATTAGGAGTCAATCTATGGGTCAAGTTTGACTAACTACCCTAGAAGGATTTCATTTTTTAACTGTATTTCACATTGAACAGCATATGGGTGGTGTGTGTATATGTATGTGTGTTTACACACACATATGTACACACACACATATACAGAAGAACTGGTTACATTTAGGCAGATTTCTATTGAATGAAAGAAAAACTTCATTATAAGATATACATTTAAGGCAGTAAGATACTTAAATCTGAAAGTGTTCAAAATGTCTGAGATAACTGTCTGTGAGATGCTGTAAGGAGCTTCTTGCCTTAGGAAAATAGACTAGATGACATTAAAAGTTCTTTTTAGTGCTAAATGAGTAGGGAAAGAAAACTTCACTGGCTTATCTAAAGTTATTGAGAGTCAGGTAAGTGAGTATAAGACTAATCTACATTCTAAAAACCATGCAAATCTTTATGCAGTTTACACTGGTAATTTGGTAGATGAGTATTTCTATGGTATACCATGTAAAAAATATTCCGTAATTTTGTAAATTTGTCTTTCTCTGCAAACCACCCTAAAGAGGCAGCTGAATGATGGATTATTTTTCTACATTAATATCTTCAAGCATTCATTTTCTGTCAATTTCTTTCTGCCTCCAGACATCCTTTCCTGAAAATGACCCTCAATTAGACCTATTACCCTTTTCAGTCGCAACCTATTTCTAGTCTTCCTTTCCACTCAGATGTTTCCAATGAGTCATTGCATCTCCTGCCACAATTTCCTTTCTACCCACTCCTTTAACTCCCTGCAATAAATCCAGTTCTTTTACAAACCACACACCTGGTGAAATGTCAGCAGTCAGGAGGGCTAAGTGTACCATCAGGAGGGTGTAGCATTTACATTCAAAGAGCTAATCACAAAAAGTCTATATTAATCCCCCAAATGCCCACTAGGCAACACTGGTGATAGGAGAGTAAAATTGATATTTAAAAGATTTTCAGTATACTGTTATAGTAGACTGATTTCCATAGCCATCAACAATACTTTCATTCCTGTGTATCCATATCATTCCAACTCCAAGTGTATCACAATAAATATAAATGAACCAAATTCACCAGTTAAAAGATACATACACACATCACAATACAACACAAACATATAGATTAATCTGAATTTGTTTGGTGGTCCAGATCATGGTTTATCTTGGTGAATGTTTTATAGGCACTTGAATATATATTCTTCCTTTGTTAGGTATAGTGTAAATCTGATCAAGTTGGTTGATAGTGATATTCAGTACTATTTTATTTTTTGTATATTTATTTTATCAGTTATAAGAGGAATATTGAAAGTGTGTATAACACCTACATGCTTTTTATATGATGAATCTAAATCACATAATGAAATTAAAAGAAATAAATAGAAAAATATGAAAATATGTCAGGCAAAAGCTAACTCTACAAGATATAGAATACAAGATTAACATCAGACAAAACATTAATGTAATTAGTCAAGGAGGAAAAAAACTAAAAAATTATGACAGGAATGCTGTAGCTGTAAACTGATTTTAGCGACAAGGATATAGCAACTGCAACTCAAATACAACAGCTCAAAAAATCATGCCAATTCTGCTTAGTTTAATCACAAAATTATTTGTGTGAACACTTCCATACTTGTTACCATGCCAACAAAACTTATTCTGACATATAGACTGCCATATCCAACAAAATATGCATCATTCTTTGCAAGCACATGGGAAATATTTTCAAAAATTAACTTGCAGAAGGTCATTATATAAATCTGAACAAATTTCATATAGTCATACACTCAATATCAACATAAAAGCAAGCAATCTCTTGGTCAACTCTGCCAATATGCCAATATCCCTCAGAAGAGAAATCTTCTGAGATTCCTCTACTCATTATTGTACTTACCTCTTTTGACAATGTATGTGGTAGTTGTATCCATTCCTTCAATTATTCAAGATATTTTCTTAAACACTTAAATATCAGTCACTTTCATAAGCATAGGGGACATATTAATGGAAAGAGAAAAACAGAAAATACCCCTCCTGAAATTTTAGTATCACCTCTATCACTGGAACACAGAGCTTTAAGGCAGGGTCATTTCTAATTTAGATTTGGTTGGTTCCCAATGTGCCCCTGGAATTAGACACCATATTGACTCTGGCAGGATGGAATCTATTGAATCTGATACTGAAGGCAGAGGACTTGGGGGCTCAGAGTAGGTTATGGAATCATCACCCCTCTCTTCTATCAGCCATTTAACAGCACAAGTGTCAGTAGTTCAAGTATCAAAGCAGGTCTAGGAGCCAAGAGTCAAATCAGAATTGCAAAAGACCAGATAGATGTCAAAGTCACTGGAAGTCAAGAAGCCAGATGGACAAGGGTGAACAATTATGTCTCTTAATATACTGTGCTAAGTGGGATGCAATTTAGTAAGTTCCAGTCAAATGACCAGTGACAAATGACACATCCTTTAGTACATGTGTGGATTCTATAAGGCCCTGTTATTCTTCTCTTGTGAGGTAGGAAAGGAAGAGTCAGGACTTTAAAGTTAGGAAGCAGGGCACAAATGAGAATATGTGTAGCTTGCTGCAGATAGATTCATGTTTTACCAGGTATAGAGGCGGGATAATTGGCTTTACAGAGAACTGTTTAGTTCCAGATGGCAGATTAAGAGTATCCCGAATAGAAAAAGGTCTGGAAAAGAGATATACCTCCAGCTTTTTCTTATAATATGATATGTATACATTGTGAAATCATTACCACAATCAGGTTAATTAACACATCACCCACTTCACATAGTCACTGTGTGTGTGTGAGAGAGAAAGAGATTTGCTTTATTCATTCATCCATCAATCAACATTTAGATTACTTTCATATCTTGGTTAATGTGAACAACACTCTAATGAACATAAAGATGCAGATTTCTCTTCTTGATACTTCCAGCTGATTTTTTGTGCATTGTATAAGACAAGATAATGGTTTGATTTTATTCTTTTGCATGATGCTATCCAGTCTTCCAGCACCATTTATTGAAAGAACTCTCCTTTCCACATTGTGATCCTTGGAATCTTTGTCACATAAATTATGTGATTTTATTCCTGTGATTTCTATTCTGTTCTATTAATCTATGTTGACTTTTATGTCAATACCATGCTGTTTTTATCATCTTAGCTTTGTAGTGTAGCTTGAAATCACTGATACCACCAGGTTTGTTCTTTTTTTAAAGATTGCTTTGGATATTTAGTGTCTTCTAGGTGTACATACAAATTTTAGGATTGTTTTATCTATTTTTGTGAAAAGTGCCATTAAATTTTTGATAGGGATTGCATTGTGTCTTTAGATTATTTGTGAAGTATAGACATTTTAATAAAATGTATTCTTGCAATCCATAAACAAGGGACATCTTTTATTTATTTCATTAATTCCATTCATCGGTGTCTTACAGTTCTCAGTGAACAAGTTTTTACCTTCTCGATTAAATTTATTCCTAAATATTTTATTGTTTTTAATTCCATTGTAAATGGGATTGCTTTCTTAATTTCTTTTTTGGGTAGTTCATTGTTAGTGCCTCCAGCTTCTGATAGAGATTTTAATGAAGACTAGTTCTTTCTGTAGAGAGGCACCCATTTCCAAAGACCATCTCAATCCAGAAAGAAAAAAATCAAAACAAAAGCCTCACAGTGAGAGACAGGAAGGAAAGGAAGCTATTCAAACTCTCTGCCCCTTTCCTCCATAGCACACAATAGCTGAGTCCTTTACTGGAGAACCATGATTCCAAAAGAATCCCTCTGACCTGGTGTTTTCTGGCTTTTAAGCCTCGGTTTCGCTGCTGTCACTATGGCAACAAGTCTGGGATGCTCTGCTTTAAGTGAGGGGGCTTATCCCTTCAAATATGCTTCTTGAATTAAGAACAAAGGAATTCATTGAACCTCAACTAATCTTGTATTCTCCTCGGAGACCTGTCTTAAGAGGCACTTTCCTCCCCTGGCCCTACAAACCTCCCAGGCTTATATTCTGCTCAGTCAACAACCACATTTATATAATGATTTACAGTTTACATTCACCTACATCACCTCATCAGGCCCTAAGTAGTCCTCATCAGTTGTACGAGCCTCTTCTGCACCAAAACAGTGACAAAATGAGATGCTTGGTTGTAGGGAGGCCTCCCAAGGGAGGCTAGAAGACATAGCCCTGCAGCAGGAATTGGACAGAGGAATGAGGGGTATGTGGGAGAACAGGGAGCTTACCCATGTGATTGTTTTCTTTTCCAAGGGAATAATCCACAGCAGTTTGTAGCCCTGGCAGGCCTGATGCCGCACCCTGACACCCTTCCAGCCTGTGCAGGGATATTACTTTGCCATGGCTTGCTGGTGTTCTTTCTATATCATACCCAGCCCCAGCTGTTCTGGAAATGGCACCTCTGAGGAATATTTCCTTCTTGTCGTCAGAGGGATCTTCCTTAATCATGAGTTCTTAGAGTGAGCCCTGGTTTCCTACAACAAAGTGTAAAGGGAAAACTTTCTTTGCCTCTGTGACAATACTTCTAATCAAAAGTGTGTAGGTTTTCTTCACATAAGCGATTCTCATAGAACAGCTGGGTGTCCTGTGATTTAACTCAATCCTCTACCTGGAGAAACTTCTATCCCACAAGACTGTTGGGGTTTCAAATACTAATCACAAATCCAGATTGTTAACTATAGTTTTGACAGACTAGCTAGCTGTAAACCAGAGGTTCCGTGACCCCTTCCTTAAGTTTGATCATTTGCTAGAACAATTCACAGAATTCAAAAAAAGTTTATTTACTATATATTAACATTAATATTAATTTTATTTATTATATAATTAACAGTTCATTACAAAGGAAATTAATGTACATGAAGTAAACAGACAGAGGAGATACAGGCTGCAAGGGCTGGAAGGGCTCCAAACACAGAAGCTTCTGCCCCCAGGGAGTTTATGGGGCACCATCTTCCAACACATGGTTGTATTCTTAGTCACCAACCCAGGTCTCCAAGCCCCATCTTTTTGGGTTTTTATGGAGACTTCGTAACATAAGCGCAACTGATTACATCATTGGCCGTTGATACCTAATCTCCCACCCCTCTACCTTCTCCAGAGTGGGAATGAAAGTTCCAACCCTCTAATCACTTGTTTGTTCCCTGGCAACCTGACCCAACCTATGTTATCTAAGAGCTTTCCAAAAATTACCCCATTAGCCTAAATTTAGGTTATATTACAAGGAGTCCATTATAAATAACAAAAACACCCATTTCGTCTTTATGCTCTAAAGCTACTTCAGGCATAGAGAACAAAAGACATCTTTAGGGCTCTTATCACACCAGAAATTTGTGGAATCTAAAAAGCAAAACAAAAACAAAAAAGTCAAATTGATGGAAACAGAGAAACTAATGGTGATTTCAGAGTAAGCAAGAGTGGGTTGGGGTAAGAGAAATGGATAAAGCAGGTCCAAAGTATAAATATCTAGCCATGGGAATGTAATAGATAGCAGGATGACTATAGTTAATAATACTGTAGCACATATTTGAAAGTTGCTGAGTAGTTGCTAAGAAAAAAAGTGTAACAATGTAAGGTGATTGATATTAACTAGACTTATCCTGGTCATCATTTTGCAATGCATAAAAAAAACCCCATCAATGTAAGATGCCTATACATTAAGAAAGGTCAGAGGAGCTTCACATAATAGAAGTATATTCAGCAGTGACTGGAGTAATTATTCTCAAAGGACTATGTGTTCTGGTTATGGGAATGTAGCTCACTGCTTCATAAAAGCCACATTTACCCTTTCAACTCTCAATCACCAAAAGTATGGGTTTTCTCTCCCTTCTTACTGCCATTTAAGTCTATTCTGATGACAACTGCCAGATAGATTTACTACTAGTTACATGGATACATCAACCAACCTCCATCTAAAAACTGGAAAATCCACCATTTCTATCCTAAGTATCAATGCATTTCTTAATGGTATCAGAGAATCTGAAAATTAAATATAACAGCATTATCATAAGTCTTCTCTTTTACAGGTATTCAGGTTCCACTCTTACCTGCCATTATGTGTGTGTGTGTGTGCATGCATATGTACGTGTAGATATATATTATATATTATATATTTATAATATATAATGGCATATATATAATATATTGCAAAAGTAAACAGCTTTTCATAATATTCTATTCTCTTAAACAGTTTGCACAGTATTAGTATTACCTACTATTTGGAAGTTGAGTTAATTATGTCCATCGATTTCAGGGCAGGGCATGGGGCATGGAGGTGCTGGGGGGGGAGGGGGGAAGAAGTCCTCTGACTAACAGTTTAAGTTCTATGGTGGTTGGAGTTCTATTGGAGTTTTCTCTATCTTTTGAAATAGTTACAGCAAATTGTAAAACTATGCAGTCTCCAATCCAAATTTTAGCATAAAATGCTGCAGAGTATTATCTTGTGATTTTTACTATGCATTTCATATCAATAATTACATTTCCCTTTCAGTCAGAATACAATTTTTGGCTTTTAAGGAGGCAATCAGTCTATGACTTATCTATTTTATACTTCTTAAAAAAAATCTTTCAACATGAGCGACAAGGGCTTAATAACGAAGATCCACAAGGAACTAACACAACTAAACAAATGCAAAACAAAAAGCCCAATCAAAAAATGGGGAGAAGAACTAAAAAGACACTTTTCCAAAGAGGAAATACAAATGGCCAACAGGCACATGAAAAACTGCTCAACTTTGCTAGTAATAAGAGAAATGCACATCAAAACAACAATGAGATACCACCTTACACCAAGTAAGAATAGCCCACATCCAAAGAACAGACAACAAGAATTGCTGGCGAGGATGTGGAGAGAAAGGAACACTACTACACTGTTGGTGGGAATGTAAACTAGTCCAACCACTATGGAAAGCTGTATGGAGGACCCTCAAGTTAATGAAAATGGAATTACCATTTGACCCAGCAATTGCTCTCTTGGGAATCTACCCAAAA
>PVHY01005294.1:0-30444 GCA_004024945.1 Uropsilus gracilis
GTCTTGCTACTAGTCATGTGGGCTGGGATAAACCTGATGAGTTAACTGAGTTCAAAGTTTCAGTTGCTCCTGTTTCTAAGTTTAGCTAAGTACCCTATTTTGTTGGTTTTGATACTCGACCTCAATGGAACAGGCATCTCAAAGTTCTCTGCCACTGTACTATTTGTCTACTATTCTCAAACTAATGCATGTATATAAATTGAAAAGTCAAATAGTCCTAGAAGTTTTTTTTATAAAATATAGTTGTTCAGGCAATCAAAAGGAGCAAATGAAATGCAACAATATGGATGAATCTCAAAAATGTTATGCTGAGTTAAAGAAGTCAGACTTCCCCAAAATGCTTTCTATAAAATTCTAGAATTAGTAAACAAATCTAATTTATTGTGATCAAAAGCAGATCAGTGGTTACTTTGAAAGTATGGATTGAGATTAACTGGGAAGTATTACAAGGGAACTTTCTGTTTAATAGAAATATCCTACTTTTCTCAGGGTTATTCATTTGTCAAATTGCACAGAGCTATGTACTACTAGGATGTATACATTTCACTGTACATTTACATTTCACTGAATGTAAATGATACCTTAATAAACTTAACATGTGATATTTGTTGTGTGTGTGTGTGTGTGTGTGTGTGTGTGGTATTTGCTCTTTGCACCCCTTTCTCTTTCTCCCTTGAGAAGATGTAAGATCTAGGACTAAGGAAAACAATCCCAGATAAAGTCAAGCAATTCCAAGGAGAACAACAAACTAAGCCTCAGAATGACAAAGAAGATAAGAGAACAGATAGACTTCCTTCATGAAAAAAGTCTGTAAGCTTTCCTTATTGAAAGTTGTATTGAGAGGTTATTAGAAGATATGGGTGGGAGGAGCAAAGTAAGTGAAAAATTAAAGGTAATCACTAGCTATAGGAAGGAAAATATAAGGAAGGTTACTCCACTAAGCTGAGAAAAATATTTGCCTAGATATAATAATGTAAATACTAAATATTTATTAATTCTAAAATTTGATGGTTAAACTGGGACTAGCATGGAGAGGGGACTGATGGTAACTGCTCCTTTACAGTAATCTTAAGCCAGTAGGTAAATTAAGGTGAATTAAAATAAATCAGAACAGATGAATTAATTATGAATTATGGCCATGTGCATGCCATAAAAATAGCTTTAAAAGTTGAAAGTGTTTGGGGGAGACAAAAAATGTTGAAAGTAATTGTCCCCAGGAAAGAGAAAGGGGATATGGAGAGCAAGAACCACTATGTTTTGGCACTAGCCACTGAATGTTACTGCACTTCATAAACACTGTGCCTGTGCACCATTGGTAAAATAACTTTTAAATTACTGTGAACTTTAAATTCTGTTCACAAAGCAACATTAGTCTTTTCTAGCAATGCAGTTTAGTTTTCTAGGGGAAATTTTTAAAACAATTTGAAAAAAGAAAATCTGACGCAATTTACTAAGGTAGTTTGGTCCTACAGGTAAATGTGATAGATACCATAATTGTTTTTATTCATTTACTTGTTTACTTGTTTTAACAGTTCAGACTAAGAACAAGTAAACAAACAATAACAACAGCAGAAAAAAACTGAAACTAACTCAGACACAAAAGAAGAGGTCAGTTGGGGCACTTACCATTCTACTATGAATGGTTGCCTGAAGCTTTTGTTGCAGTGCCATGCAATCCAACCTCTCCTTCTGCCCTATCCTAACCCCCCATCCCTTTCACATTTGTTGATCCTGAGATAAACCCAACAGAACTCTAAAACCCAAATCTCCTGAGAGTCATCTTCCTAAGAGAGCAACTGGACACTGTCTAATTTAGACTTTGCCCTAATTTACGGCATGTTGCAGGGCAGAATGGTCCCGGAAGATAAAGTTCATAGACCCTCTCAGTATAAAATTAAAACTATCGCTTAGAGTATTGGCTTACTTCCTAAGACCCTAGTGCTCTTCTGGGGCAAAATCAATCTCAAGGTTCCTGATGATGTGACTGAACCAGACACAGGCTACTATCCTATTTTACAACCCACAGGACAATGTCTTTGCAAATTGCTTGTTGTTTCTTAATTTCCCTGTCAACTGTATAAAATGAGTATGAGTGAGAGAACTGCTGGGAGCACTGATCACAGGCCTGGCACATACGATGGTTCAGGAAACAAAGGGAACATACTCGCTATCCTGTCTCGTATGCCCACTCCAGGTTGTGTCAAATTCTAGTCTTGCATCCTCACTAGCCCCACTCTCAACATTCTATGGGTTAGAGAAAATAAATGGATGCCACCTGAGGTCTGCACTGGGGAGAAGCAGGCTTTGAGGTGCAATGGGCCATTTGGGGTGTGGCCTGGGGTCTCACCCTAGTCTCAGGGAAGAGGCCCCTGTATTCAGTGAACCAAGAGGTACCAAGGGGGAGAGCTCAAGCTGCCTCTGATTCCCTTGGGAACTGGAGGGGGTAACTGGATGCATATCCTTTCTGCACAAAGCTGGGTATGAGCTGGTGGAGACTTTTCCCCTCAGAGCAGAGAGAATTACTTTCCCCTCCCCCGCAGTCAGCCCTCCCCAAGCACTCTGCAGCCCACCAGTTCTCTGGGTAGCAGTTTGGGCCTTTCTTTCTGCACACAATTGATGTGGAGAGCCCAAATCTGCTCCATTCAATCACAACATGGAACACTTTGCTTTTGTCACTCAGTTTCTAGAAACATCTTTTCCAATAGAGGCGTGATGGAACTGGCCTGTCCTTTTCCAGTGACACTGTTGGTGTTTGGTCCCAGGCATGGAGTTTTCTATAGCTTACACATTTAACATTTCAAATTATTTTTAATAGGGATGCCAATAGATGCTGAGTGCTGGTTACTTTTTTCCCCCTAATGCTGAGAGGTTTGATTCTTCCATCTATCCATCAACAAATCTCATTGAATGACGGTGCTCAGTGACCCAGGATGCCACTGGAGACAAAACACACCATACATATTTTCTGGTCTCCCTGGAAAATTAGTGCAAACACTTTCATCACAGCAGAGAAGAAAAATATGCATGGAGAGGTGAAGATTTGCTTTGGTTTTTGTTTTTCTAAAAAGAAATTTTCCCCTCCTCCAAACGGTGAAATTTATATTGTTCTTACTGGTCTGCAAATTAACCAGTTAACTAAAATTCAAACACAACTCACTTTCTACAAGCCAAGATCCTTATTTCTCTCCACCTTGCATGCAGATACATTCCCAATTTTTCCTTCTTTAGAGCTATTTGAAATTCATTTTATTTTTCCCTGTTTTGTTAAAAAGCAGCACTTAAATTTTTAAAATCTGAATTCTTATCCTATCTGTCCTCCTTTATAACCCCAATTTTAAAGAATCCTCTTTCTTTATGAAAAGCTAGGGCTTAGTCAGCTCTATTTGTCTCTTAATACATTTTTCCTTTTATGAAGAGATACAATCTAGCCCTTTGGGAATGAACCAGGAAGAGAACCAGGCGCTCTGGGGCTGGTTGTAACCCTCACATTCTATGTACCCTCTGTTAGGTGGAGAGGACAATTAATCTCTTACTACACAGAAGTGGTGCCTGAATGATCAAAGATGAAAATGTTTGTGCAGAGGGTGGTCTATTTAAAATAGTTCCCACATGATGCAATGCAATTTGAAAAGGAAACTCTTTCAAATGAGTCACCCATTTAACAATAATAATTAGCATTTGGGAATCTTGCTTAGAACACCCAGCAGAAAGATATTTTATTGATTCCTTAAGAGTTTCCACACTCTGGCTGGAGCCTTAATCAAGGAAACATATTTAGACTGACATCCAATTTCATGTGTGTGAATATGCAGTAGGGGAAATCAAGTTTAACAGTTCAAGGTTTAAGAGTTCAAGGACTTAAGGTATTTAGAAGATAAGTCATTAGTGTGATCTAGTAGTTCAAAAAGTCAAAAACATTTTGGGATACATTAATAAAAGCATAATCTTTTAATAAAGGAGGTGATGATTCTTTGATGTGTCAGGTCATATATTAGGAGTATTTTTTTTTTCACTCACAGGTAATGAAACTTAAAATAGACATTAGCAAGTCAGAGAGCATTCAAAAAAGAACAACCTGAACAAGAAAAGAGCTGGAAACTGTTATGGAGGTGGGGGGAGTGCAAGTTTTTACTAAAATCTTTTTAGCAGTTTCCTAAACCAGAAAAAAACCCTTTACCTTTAATCTGACCCAAAAGGGGGAAAAGCCCTTATTAACCCTTAAGCTTCCACACAAAAGTTTTTATCAGAGACCTGCTGTTTGCTTGCCCCAGGGCACCCTTTTTCTGTTGTTGTTTTTCAGTTCCAAACTAGAGGAAAAAAAAATAGCACTTTATTTCCTAGACCTCCTTTTGCTTGCCTCCCAGGCAAGCAGCCTTTCTATATAATCCCAAAGCCAGAACAAACTCTTAAAGTGATCAAACTATTTATTACTAAATAAGCAAGTGGATTCCGATTACCTAATCACATGTACTTCGAAATAAGCATGTAAAACCCTGGTTACCCTGTTACAAGTATTATAAAATAAATATTAAAAAAAAAAAAAAAACACCCACCAAATGTCCAAAATTCCTTCAGTCCCTGGTCACCTTCCCAGTTGGTGTTGTTTCAGCTTCCTCCAAGCATGTGGTCCAAGACACAGCATTCTTCTTTTGGCATCATCTTAACTCTAGGCAGTACAAAAGCCCCAAGGTAAAACAGGAACTAACACCAGGTTCATCTTCTCAAGACTCACTCATCGCCTCTCCAGAGACATCTGAATCAAACTAGATAAAACAAATGCCAACACAAAGTTCAAACCTCCAAACTCTTTAGACACCTTTAGCGCATCCCATCAGCTTATGCATGCTGAGGCTCATGTGTTCAACTGCCCCAGACCATTACCTGTTTACAGCAAAACCTCATGGCCTTTCCACTTTTCTGTCCTACTGCAGCCCAGCACTACTCCGTGAGGTCAGACCCATGGCCACTTCCCAAATCACCTCTCACCAGCCTGGGCTGATGCCCTCTGGTCCCATGCAGTACACTACCTCAGCTACCACAGGCAGACCTTTATCCTCTTCCAAAAATGGCTGATCCCTAGTACCTCACACAGGTCTGTTTTATTTCTTTTCCTTGTTTTCCCCCTCCCTTTTGGGAACAGAGCTTTGTCAGTCTTCATGTACCATAATAGCCTTGTTTTTCTTTTCTCCTCCCTTTCTATATTTCTGAATGAAAACTATGAATTCTAATGAAAGACCATCAGCCACACATTGGCATAGTCAACTTAAGCTTTGTTCACCTAAACTCTGAAACAATGATCAGAAAGTCAAATCTGATCAATTAATGCACAAATGTGACAAATTAATAAAGTGAATTTTTTAAATAAAAAAATAAAATAAAAAAGAAAGTCAAATCTCCATAATATTGCCACACCCTTCTTGAAATTTACAACATTAAAGCAAAAGAGAAGTAATTTCTAATTTTCAGATGCATTTTTTCCCTCAATGTTACTACCAATGCATAACATCAACTATATTAATGGTGGATGCCACACTATTGTCCTGATAGAAGGTGCTACCCCCCACCATTGTCTCCTGTTTAAGATTGCAGATTTCAAGGACAGGCATGCTAAAATGTGAGAATGACCTTAGTTGGAATTTCCCTTCAGGGAGAGGCAGAGGGAGGAAGAAGAGAAATGGTCCAGGTGCGGTTCCTGAAGGCGGGAAATCAGGGCATATAAAGGGTGTGGAAACAAAGAGAGAGATTCCAATATGGAGATCCGATAGAGATTCAATGGAGGAGAGATTGGAAGTGGCCATTTTGTAGGGTAAAGATGTTAGCCATGTGGACTTGGCCATGTGACCACCTGAGATCTGCAGCCCTTGGCTGACCTAGGATGGCAGCATGTATGCAGTTAAGAAGTCCACATATCTGTTTATCAGTTCAAATACACTAACATCCTTTCAGGTTGAGTAAAGTTAAACCAACCCTTTGTTTTAGAATCAAGCATATGATATGACAATACCAAAAGAAGGTATTCCCTTTAATCAGTCCATTTTTTTTAAGTGTGTGTGTTTATGTTTGAAAGGAAATACACTTCAAGTTTACACTGGTTCATTCTTTCTACATATTAAAAGCATTGTTTATCACTGAGGAATAAAGAACCACTACAAGCCTTGCAACAGCTTGGGGCAACTTGTCTCAAAAATGCCCCATTTCCAAAAGACAATTGACAAAATCTATTTGTTTCCTACTATCAGCTTTGAGAACATCAGACTTTGGGATAACACTAGATGCAGAAATAACTTGGTTTCCTTTGCTCCAGCCATGGTCACATGACTCAGTTCTAATAAGATGTGAGCAGAAGTCACTGAGTGGGGAGTTAACTTTATCCTTGTTCTGATTTTCTTCTTCAGCAACAGAAATTTGCATGAAGTATGAATTCAAACATTTTTCCTATCTAAAAAAATTTTAATACAGAACTGAAGATCATGAAAACCAGGTGGGAAAACACCTGGAAATAGCTATGAGCAAGATCCTTAAGAAGGTGTAATGCCCCTTTGCCTTCCTCACAAAAATGTGAGACTGTGGTTAAACCTCAAGTGTGGGGGCTTTGATCTAGACAAAGC
The DNA here is from genome assembly GCA_004024945.1 of Uropsilus gracilis. Lineage (NCBI taxonomy): Eukaryota > Metazoa > Chordata > Mammalia > Eulipotyphla > Talpidae > Uropsilus > Uropsilus gracilis. Next base: position 6,609 of record PVHY01005294.1, read on the forward strand.
GGTGGCAGTAGACTATGGGAAGCAAGGCAGGTCAGGTGTTAAGTCTTTTCCTCTCCAAAATTTGCTAATTCTGAACTGTACAAAAGTCCTTTGTTTAAGAATACTGGAAGTTCTAAGCAATTCCCGGAATTTTTTAAATGGCTTCCATTTTCCTGGAGGAGAAACTTGTAATGCTTGGCTCTCTGCCTTTACAACCCTCTACTAGAGTCACTTAACCCCCAATTTGTAGGTTGAGTACAGCTCCCAACCCTTAGGTGGTGGGAATAAAGTTTCCCTGCCTGTCCTCCCTTGTCACCTTGGTTCATCTACAAAAAGCAATGGTCCCTATTAGTTTCTGGTAGAAACTAATGAGTAACTCCTGGGTAAAAGTAAAAAATAAAAGATGCATTCATTTTTTAAGTTTGTGAATATTAAACAAAGATGAAATATTAAAAAAAATTAAGTGTTCCAGAAACACTTGTCAAATATCAACACTCCTAGGTGATCAAAGCATTTAATGTATGGGACCTTCTGCTTCCAATTGGTCACAGGAGTCTTAAGGGATCCATTAGGATTTATTCTAATTTTCCAGGAAACATCCCGACTAAAGGGGAAAGAGTACTTTAAAAACATCCCATGAAACTTCCACCACCAAACCCATACATATAGCCTTTTCCATATTATCCCATTTTACTTAGACTGGTCAAAACTTTTTTTTCTAATTTAAAGAAAGTAACAACCCTGATGAATTAAGCTGAGGAAAATGAAGAAGGCTTTAGTAACAGCAAACCTACTGAAACGAAAGAGCCTATGCATTGTTCTACTGACAGACTTACAAGCAGAGCAAACCAGATGTAGGTTGCCAAGGGAAGTTCAGCCTGTAAATTGTAAGAAAAGAGTATACTGCCAGACTCTGCTGGGCTGTTATTTCTTCATTAAAATACACTGTCAATCAGGTTGAAAAGAAATGTCTAATTAACACCATAGGGCACCAAAAATTTAGTGTCAGAAACTCAGCTGCTATCCCTTTTACAACTGTATCTCTCTAAGCAACTCCATTCCTCTCTTTCAACCCTTGCCCCATATTCTGTGTGCTTATGATCAAAAACATCAGAGAAATTGCAAGATGCATTGCATCACACAATTCTGTCTTTATAGCTCTGAACCAGCTAGAATTAAAGTTTCCAGCAACTTCTCTAATTTTTATGTCCTGTACCTACGTGAGGACCCAGATATACTTGGAATACAATAAAACCAATAGGTTTCATCTTCAGATCTCTGCTTCCAAGATACAGAAGAATTAACAGCTGTAGCATAGAAGAGTATGGTTGGTACCAGCTCCACCACCAAATGGTCTGGGTAACCCAGGGATGTTCCTTTATGTCACTGAGCCTCAACTTAAAGGATTTCTTTAAAGACAGAATGAGAGATCATGTATAAAAGAATTCTGGAATATTTAATGTGTAATTATTATTACCCCAGTGTGAGTGGCATTATGTGAAGTTCATATATTTTAGTGAATAGGAAGTTTGTTGCATAAGGGTTTCATACCTGCCCTTTTCCCACACATTGTTCAAGTCCAGGCATGAGTACTGAGTGGAAGTACCCTTCTGCTTGAGGGCCCAAGACTTTGGGTTTGGGGAAGTTTTAGAAGGAGGGTATATAAAATGTTAATCCAAGACAAAGGCTTAGTTAGGCTAGAATCCTCCTTATTCCTTGATGTTCAGACACCAATCCTGTTGATTTCTGGATCATGCTTCTCCCTCTTTCACACATTCTTTCCATCCTAAGCTCTCCTAGGATTACACATTGGCACTTCAGTCATGGAATTTCCAATTGAGCTTATGCCATCCTCTCCGCCCAGTCTCTTCTGCACATGCTATCAGATTGGTCCTAGTAAACTCCATGAAACATACGTTAGTCTCACTGTCTGAGGACTCAGTGGTTCCATCATGCTTCTCTATTCAAAAATCCCATGTCCTTCACCTGGTGCTTAAAGTTCCTCAAAGTTTTGCCACTCTGCTCTGCAGGCTCCTCCTCCATCACTTCATTTTCAAGTGCACCTGATCATATTGAAGGCTCTTGTTCCTTATTCTTTCTTTTAACAGTTCCTTTTCTTCTTCAAATATATTTGGCAAAGCAGTTTTAGACTATATGTGTGATTATTCTAATTTTTCTATCTCTGCTGATGTGGTTCTCCTGTTTATTATTTTGTTGCTTATCACTTTAAGTACTTTACTTTCTCACACTGTTTTATTTCTTAAGAGTTTTAAATTCACATTCTCTGTAGTTTGAGACCTTTGAGGTTTAAGGTACATTGCTTCAGAAAGAATTTGCATCTGCCATGTTACTCAGGCACAGTGAACCCTAGTTCATTCTGAACTAAATTCTTGGCTTGAGGTATATCAACTCCATGGGTCAGTGTGAATTTGGGTTACACTTTTCCATAATGATCTGCCTGTGACTATTATTTCTCAAGGGACAAGGTAAAGGAACTAGGGAACTCTGTGAGGTTTCTGGTAAAAGAGACAACGCCATCATTCATGAGGGCTCTGCCTTCATTACCTATCACTTCCCACAGGTCCCAGCTATTAGTAAATCACCTTCAACAGTGAGGATTTCAAGGTAAATATTTTGGGGAAATACAAACATTCAGGCCATAGTAATACCATAGATATAAATGGTCTTAAAACACCAGTTAAAAGACAAATATTAGCAGACTACTTTACGAGCAAACAGTTCATCAAGACACTGGTCTTAGACTAATAGTATTTCTTGCACACAATGTCAAAGGCAGAGCCAGAAGTAGGTGCACTAGTTAGGACTCTGTGAAGGTCTATGGAGGTCTGAAGTCCTGCAGAGGTCTTGGAGTCCCATAGAAGTCATCTGCTCCATGCTTCTTCAGATGCTGTCTGCTGAATGAGTTAAGCTGGCCACTTATTCTTTCTTATATCCTCTTCACCATCCCCACTCCACAAGTCTGATTGGGCTGTTATACCATCCTCTTTGATCAGTGTCAGTAAAGCACTAATTAAACTCATTTCACTTTTGGTCTGCATTCTAAACTCAAGCCCTAACTGACAACTTGAGAGCTCCAACCTAATCGGAGCAATTATGATCCTGGTACAATATTTAAAAGAGAAAACCTGGTCCATGCTTAGAAACAACCTGCAATAAGGACAAGGAAAACTCCTGGGCCAGAGCCAGATTCAGTTGAACCCAAGGCTGGGTTTAATAAGAGACCCTGCAGCAGGGCTGAGACACAGGTTCCACTGACTGCAGAGCAGACCACCCTGTTGGCCTGTACTCCCTGGTACTCCGTGGGTATTCTGTCTATGGTTCCAGGGAGCCACAATTAGAGATTTGCCCCAGTGGGGCTTAATGCTTTTCCTGGTGGCCTTGGACCAGGAGCTACGTGGGATTCAGTGTTGTCTCCACAGCAGGAGCTTTTTGAATGTAAGCTGGCCACTGGTCATAGGCAGTGGGCTTTTGCTGGGGGTTGGCAGGAAACTCCTGCCACTGCTGTCACCTAGAAGCTGTGGTCAGAGGAGGGGTTATCCACAGGCAGCCACTTCTGCACAAAACCAGCACACCCACATCCTCTGACACTAAGGGTATTGATTTCCAAGTAACTAAAGAATCAACCAACAATATGTTACCTACAAAAACTTAGCACAAATACAACAGAGGTAGAATAAAAATAAAAAGATGGTAAAAGATATACCAGGCAAACATTAATTAATCAGATTGACTATATTATTATCAGACACAGAAAACTTGACAGTGAAAAAAATAGTACTACAGACAGAAAGCTTATATGGTGATAAAAGGATCAATACACTAAATATAACAATCCTGATAGACAAGAAAGGAGAAATAAAAATATCAAAATTATAGAAACTTCAACATTGCATACTCAGCAAATGATAGAACTACTAGACAAAAGACTATATATATTATATATATTAAGACTATATATGAAAGAGTTGAACAAAACCACAACTATTTTATTGACTTCTGTAGAACTAATAACAGTATAGAGCATTTCTTTCAGGAACCCATGAAATATTATTCACCAAGTTAGACCACATCTTTTACCATACAAGAAACCTTAACAAAGTTAAAAGAATCAAAATCAGAGTATTTATTCTCTAGCAATGACACAGGGTGACTTGGCTGGATGAGCAGCTGGGCCTTCTGTGACATAGTTGAAAATTGTATTGGATGCCATACTGTCCTGGTGGGCAGGTCTGAGAGAAACACCCATGGGAAGAAGCAAAAAGTGCAAAAAGGATGCATAAAAAGAGGAGCCAGGGATAGGAAAAGAGATATTAGAACAGCAGGCTGATAGAGGAGGCCCACGTGGCCAGGCTGGGCAAAAGCCCCCTGGAAGAGTGAGCTGGTGGTGGCAAGGAGCCATGGTGGGAAAGTGGCCAGCAGAAGAGTAGCCAATGTGGAGAGCATGGAAAGTTAGTACCCGGAGATAGCCAGGGATTTAGAAAGCAGACTTTTGCATTAGCATTTGTTGAAAAAATTTAAAGAATTTTTCAGAAACAGAACAGCTCAAAATGCTGAAGAAAGAAGAAGCAAAGAGAAGACACTGGAGAAAGACTGGAATTGCAGAGTGCCTGCCTCAGGTTTGGAGGGGCAAAGGGCACCATCATGGACATCATGTGTTTTTGAGAATCTTTGGAACTAAAAATGGTGACTGGGTAAAATAACTTGCCACTTGTGGCATTAAGGACTTTTTGTTTGACTTTCTGTTTTCCTGGCTAATTTTCCTTGTTAATAAAACCCTGTTGTTTAAATTGCAATGTGACGTTAGGAACTGTTAGACGCAGGTGGTAAGAATTTGGCTGATAGTACCACATTTTAAAAGTGCCACTTTTTACTGTGGCTTATTAGTTGGACACTTCTTCCCCATTTGACTGGATATTTGTAGTAGTAGAATAAAACTAGAAATCAATAACTAAAAAGCAAACACTTGGAAATTAAACCACACTCTCTATTGGAATAATAAACATGTCACTGGAATTTGGACCTAGTCTAGGATCAGTTCATTCTTACGTTAATTACATCTGCAAAGATCTCATGCTAAATACAGTAACATTCTGAGGTTCAAGTAAGCATTGTTTTTGAAGCCATAGTTTGGCCCACAACACCTGTCAAAAAAAAAAAGTGAGAAGACAAAAATCACCCACACCAAGAGTGAAATAGAAACATCATTGCAGATTTGTTGACCATTATTTGGTAGTCATCTCTTACTATCTTTTCCACAGTTGGAGGATCTGTAATTGCAGTCTCTATTTCATCCTTGGTTTCACTGCAGAATTCCATCAAATATTTAAAGAAGAATGTATGTTAGTTTACACAAACACTCTCAGGAAATAGAAGAGGAGAGAATACTTCCAAACACATTATATGAGACCAGTCTGATCCCACAACTGTGTTAAGAGGTGTCTCCAAAAGAAAATTAAACATGTCTCATGACTATACACACAAAAGTCCTGTTAAAATACTTGCTAACTGAATCCCGTAATGAACAAAAATAATTTAATTCACAACCAACTGGGATTTATTGCAAGTATGCAAGCTAAATATTCCAAATAAACATCTGAAAAGAAATCAATCTAGTTTATTACATCAACAGTTTGGGGGGAATCATGCATTTTATCAACATACAGTTAATGATACTGGAAGAAAGTTTGACGAGATCCAACACCTATCCATGACAGAATAAAAAAACTTTCAGCAAGTTAGGAAGGTCACATACATACAAACAGGGAAACTTATAACACATTTGATAGTGAAGTATTTAACAGTACCCCGATAGGATTATGAACAGAGCAAACTATGTGGGAGCTACATAAGTTCTAGCTACTGCATAAGGAAAGAAAGTGAAATAAAAATCATATAAATTGTAAAGGAAGAAATAATCTATATGTATTTGCAGATGACATGATAATTACGTAGAAAGCTTCAAGGTATCTACAAAACCTCCTCAATAAGTGAATTCAGAAAGACTGCAGAGTGCAAGAGAAAACCACAAACAGCAATCATATTTCTATCTGCTAACAATGAACATGAACATATAGAAAATGAAATTTAAAACAGTATTTGTAATTGCTTCAAATAAAATGAAAAACTTCTGTGTATGCTTAATAAAATATGCTGACTTTATATGTTGAAAATTATAAAATGTTGTTGAAAGAGGTCAAAGAAGTTTAGAAAATGAAGAGACTTTACACATTTAAGAATTAGAAAATTCAAATAATGAAAATGGTATCTCTGCCCAAATCATTATTAAGTTTAATGGAATCTTCTCGAAATCCCAACAAGAATTTTTGTTAGACATATATAAGTTTACTGTAAAACCTCTATGGCAAGACACATGCCCCAGAATAATTACAACAATCTTGACAAAGAAGAATAAAGTGAATGGAATCATTCTAATTTAGGCTTACTACAGAAGCTACAATAATTATGATACTGGCAGAAACATAAATACATAGATGAATGCAGCAAAACAAAATGCCCAGAAATAGAAACAAGAAATATGCTCAACTGATTTTGACAAAGGTATGGAAGTAATTCAATGGAGGAAGGATCACTTTTTTTTCAATTAGATGGCAAATAAGCACATGAAAAAATACTCAACACAATTAGCCATTAGGGAAATACAAAAAATAAAATCACAACCACGTGTTATCACTGCACCTATCAGAATGGTAAAAAAATAAAAGTGAGAACACTAACTGTTGGCAAGGTTATAAAGAAACTAAATTACTCATACATTTCTGGAGGGAAGTTAAAATTGTACAGTCTCTCTAGAAACAAGATGATGTTTTCTTACAAAACAAACATGCCACTGTTATGTGCCCCAGCAATTGCCCTCTTAGATATATACCCCAGAGAAATGAAAATTTATATTTGCACAAAATTCACTACATAAATGTTCATAACAGCCTTATTTATAATAACTAATATGTGAGAACACATATTATTTTGTTATACCCATAGTATAACAAAACCAAAGTTTTGTTATACCCATATCATGAACTGTTTAGTAGTAACAAGGTGTTGTTGATAGATGCAACACATGCCAGTTTGGATGAATCTCCAGGAAACCTGGCCACTTGCAAAAGGTCATATATTATATATTACTAAAAACCAGTCCCAAAAGACCATATTCTATATAACTCCACTTTGTATCAAGTTCGTAAAATGACAACATTATATAAATGAAAAACAGATCAATGGTTGTGGGGTCAGGGCAGGAGTCTAGGTGGAAAACACAGTAAAGTGCCCCATGAGACATCCCGTGGTACAGGAGTTCTGTATCTTTACTGCATCAATGTCAATATCTTGGTTGTAATATTGCATGTTGTTTTGGAAGATGTTACAACTGGGGTCAACTGAGTAATTTCTTCAACTACTGTGAATCTACAGTTTCTCAAAATTAGAGACAATAAAATTTTTAAAGTAGTGGCACACACATAGTGTAAGAAACAGGAGACAGAAACAGACATAGAAGGAGGAATGCAATTCTTCTGGTGTTAAGTGAGGAGTTAAGAAAATTTTTCTGGATATAAACCTGTGGCTTGATTCTTGCAAGATAAATGGCCTTTCTTCAAATGAACAAAGAAAAAAAACATTGGAATTAGAGGAAATATTCCCCTGAGACTGATAGACTAATTTGTCCACAAAGGAAAATGAAGATTCCAGAAGTATGCTCTCCTAGCAAACATTTCTAGGTGCACCTATCACCCTAAAGAATCATCATCCAAGAACAGGTATAATCAGAAGGCTCATTTAGTCTAAATGAAACTGAATCTGTTGTAATCTGTTTAAGTAAAATCAAGCTGTTGGTACAGAATTAGAAAATTTGAAGATAGCGTCTGGGTTAGAACCAATGTAACTATTTTGTTGATGAAGTTATTTTCCCTCAAATACAATTAGGAAAAATTAATGGGTCAATGCTTTCATATGGGACTCCATGACATAAGCAATTTCATAACGATGTATGTAGTGTAAGGAATTTTTTGCAGGGAATTTGCTTTTAGCAAAGTGGCAGTGACATTAGGGAATCTAACCAATCTGTTCTATCTGAATTCTTCCATGGAGAGATCTGAGATTCCAGAACACATCGTCATTTTGAAATGCAGGTCAACACAAGATGGGATTAAGATAAGCAAGTTAGCTTTATATCCACATTGGAATGCAAGTCTTCCAAACAGTGGAATATTTCCATGCTTACTCTCACCTCACCATTTTGTTTTCTAGAATGAATTAATCTACCCAGATAAGAGACTCCCTGACTACTAGAGTACCTAGAGATAGATTTTAAACCACAAAATCTGAACACATTCCAAAACTAATTCATGAGACTCCTGTCAGCACAGACAATTTTTTATAAAAAGGGGAATTGCTTTCATTATTAGGTATAAAATCTGTAAATTATTTCATCAACTTTGACCATATCTGTCAGCAACAAAAACCTGAAGTTGGCAAGGATGCAAACACCAACAGGCTGATGGTCATGGCACTTCATACAATGCTGGGGGGCATATTTTTAAATGCTATTTAAATATTTTTTGGTTTTAGTTCTTAGTGCATTTAGGCTGCTTCATTTACTTTTAGACAGCAGGCTAAACTTAACTTGTTGAGCTTATATCATAGTTGACTAGCCCTAGAAAATTAGTGATGAAAATCAGCTTGACTTCCATCTCCAATAGTTTATTTTCCTCTTTCACCTCTCCCTAAAGTTTCAGGAATTCCCAAGTTATTTCTCACAATCTACTTATCTTCCCCTGGAAATCTAAGTGAATTGCCAGTCTAATCAGTACAAATTGTCTGAAATGCAATTGAGTTGCAGATGAACTTTTAAGTAAATTTTGAGAAAAGATAGAAACCAAAATGTGTGAACCTGAAGAGATCATGTATTTGATACTGTAGGTAAACCAATGCAGGTGGTTACCAATTTGTCCAATAGTATGGTAAAGGGCTGTAAACACACAACAAATCTTTGGTAACACCATCTATGTGCCATATATTATGCTAGGTACTGAAGATAACAAGATGTAATCCATACCTTCAGGTAGCTCAAGGGAAATAATTACAACACACAATTATTTGCTCCACCTAGCAGTTTCCACTGCTTTCAGCACAGATGTCTGTTGGCTCTTACTTCATCCCATGGTTTCTCCAGCTCATAACACCATGTCAGCTTTCTGGCAATCTCTCAAAAATATCTGATGAATGGATGAATAACAAACAAAATATTATGCTAATATAAAAAGTAGCAAAAACATTTGTTCTGACTGAAAGAGAAAAAGAAGTCTTAAGTTGAGGTTTAAAGAAAATGCAGCTCAGTATTGGACCTTGAATGAACCCACAATAAAAGTCAGAGAATTCAAATATGTGAAAGTTCAGCTACCAGCACAGAACCCAGCACATAGTGGAAACACAAGAAGTACTGAATGAATGAGTGAATGAGTGAGTAAATGTATGGAGGTTGGTAACAAATGACATATACAAGGTGATCGGTATTGTGGAGAAGTGTGCGCATTTAGGGAATGGAATATTTGCAAAATTATATAATCATGCTTTAACCAGGCCATATGACAAGGTGTTTCATCTGAACTGCATGAAGGTTCCACTCACAATATGGCAAACTTTGTGACTTGTTCTGTTGTTGTGTGACTGTGTGACCACAGAGCAGCCAACATGACATATTCTGTGGTAAGGATAGAAAGATGATTAAAGCAAAAATGAATAGAGAATAACAAGAAATGTGTAAGAGCAAGAAATAGGGAGAAAAGAGATTTCAAAATAAAGCATGGGTTATAATCAAACACTACAGAATTAGTGGCATCTAGTTGTGAGGAATTAAGTGGAGACTTGCTGTATCATCAGGGACAAAGGAGTTGCAGTAGCAAGAACTCTGCCTGGGAATAAAGTATGATAAATTATTAAATTATTATGACTCAAAGGATTATGATCCAGAGAAAACTGATGCATTAGGAAAACAAAAAATTAGAAGAATCAGGGAAATTTGATTTTCTTTAAGCTGGAGCAAATCTGAGTGAGCTTCATTAGATCACTTATTAAGTTGTCTTTTTTTTTTTTTTTTTGCTACATAACAAATTGCCTCAAAAGTTAGTGGCTTTACACAATAATATACATGTATTACCTCAATAATTACACAATATTTTTATGACCTAAATTTGGAAATCATATTTAATTATTTCCACAATGGCTATATAGACCAACTCTATTTCTATATGGGGTTTCTAGTGAACACCAGGTGGCACAAAGCATTTGGAGGCTATTGGAGAGGTTATCTTAGAGTCTGTTGCTGTAGGCTGGTTACCTCAAACTACACTCCATAATTACCCAACCTGATATCATTCTCTAGGTTTCTCATGAAGACAGTTTCAATAAAAAGTGACAAAGTAGCTCCCACAGTTCCAAGTTTATGATAACCTTCTCCTGGAAGATAATTATTTTTAAAGGAAAATATTGTTTCTGAATAGCTCTAAATATAGTTAGATCTAAAAAGATAAAGCTCATTGACCTGATGGGTCCACTAAACAAACAGAGCCCAATAAATGTAAGAAGGCAGATCCATATAGGAAAAGTCTCCTTGGATTTGAAAGAATTGAATTGCATGAGGGACCCACAAGCAACATGGCAAAAGCCACACTGACCCTGGCTGTTTCTGGTTCTGACTTGAACCTAGTCAAAACAACATTTAAAAAGAACAATAGATTTACATTACTAACTTGCTAAATTTATGGTAATCAAATACTGTTTTATTCACCTAAAGGCAGAAAAATAGATTAACAGTAGAAAAGAGAGTCCAAAAATAGAACCATTTACTTTCAATGATAGTGCAAAGGTAATTCCATGAATAAAGACAGTTTTTTCAACAAACAGTGCTGAAAAAATTGGATAGCTCTATGTAAAAAAAATGTTCACATTTGGTCCACATCTCAGACAATATGTAAAAATAAAGTTAAAAGGAATCAGACTTAAATATAAATCTTAAGACTTCGAGAAACTTGTTAAAACTTTGGGCTAGTCAAAGTTTTTAAGACGAGCAAAAGTACAACAATTGATGCAGAGTTTCATCAAACCAAGAACTTCTCTTCAAAAGGTTATTAAAAGAATGAAAAGACATGCCACTAAATGAGAGACAACATTCGTAAAACACATATTTGATAAAGGAGTTGTAACTAGAATATAAAAACAATGTTCCCAATGTTCAAAAATAAGAAAATAACCCAATTTTTGAAATTGGCCAAAAGGTTTAAACAGACAAATGAAAATATTCAAGGGGCAAATAAATCCATGAAAATAAGCCTGGTGTCATTTAATGCAAAATAAAACTCCAGTGAGCAAGGAGGATATCCCTAATAGAATGTTTAAAATTGCAAGGACAGGTGGTGGCACAGACCTCTGTGCACAGACCTCTGGTGCAGCAGGACTCCTGCACAGTGAGAATGGGCATGGGGTTGGGGTAGGGCCTTCACCCTACCCACCAGTGGGAAGCTGCACATGGCAGCTGCCTGCTGACCCAGGAAGCCACACCACCACCCAGGTTCCCATGCCAGGGCAGGCAGGGGAGGTGCATGTGCTGAAAGGTGCTGCAATTGGACTGGGGTGGAGGGGTGTCAAAATGCTTCTTCTGCTTCACTCTCACTCCACTTAGCCCTGAGGAGGAATAAGAAGGGAACAAATAATACAAACACCAACATAGAATGGGTGAGGGACCAGATAAACAGCCTGCCCACATCTGGAGGTGGTAAGAGAAGGAACACTGAGAGAGCCATTGCATACAGGATTGGGAAAAAAAAACCATGGTGACAACTATCACAGAATCACACCTACAGCCTCACCAGGAGAGTCATGAGCCAAAATCCCATTTCTGTTATGCCACACAAGAGATCCAGGCACCCCTCCCATTCCATGGGAGAGGAAGGCCACAGAGTCAGGGCATCAGCTTCACAGCAAAGTTGCAAACTGAAGGAGAGGAGATGATCTGCACAGACCATCAGCAGACGCTATCCCCATGGAGAAAGTTCTTTATTGACAAAGGCTGAAGGCAAGGTACCCTAAGCCAGAGGTCAGAACAATAAGGCAAAGAAGCAGCAAAATGGCATAGAGAGTAGATCAGAGAAGACAGCCAATATCGAGAAGACACTGCTGGACCACAAATGAGAAATGGACTGGCTGCCCAACAAAAAGTTAAGACTGAAAATCTACCAGTATGATCTGCCATGTCTTGGGAACACAGTCCCTTACCCAACGAAAGGACACTGCCACCAAGAAGGAAGAAACCAATGGACTCAACATAGGTCAACAAACAACAAGTAGAGAAGAGACTGAGGGAACAGAGGGGGTTTCAGGGGAAAGGAAAGGCATTCCAGCAACCATTTACTGATGCTGTAAGAAATTTAAAGAATGAATAAAAAAAGAATTGCATGGACAGATGATACCAAGTATTGGTGAGGATGTACAAGGACTATAGCATTATTTTCTTACCCAGCTAGTGGGCATGCATAACTGTTCAGTTTCTAAGGACCACAGGTCTAAATTCTTGGGATCTATTATCCAAAGGAAATGAAAGCATAGTACATAAGAAGATTTTGTACATGAATGTATACAGTAGCTTTATTTGTGACAGCACCAAATCTGGAAACAATCCAAATGCAAATCAATTGGTGAATGAAAAAAGAAATTTGCAAAAGAAAGTAATCCTGAACCTGTGATATCCCACAATATGGATGAAGCTCAAAATAAATGTGTGGTGTGCAAACTCTCCCTATTTCCATTTTCACAAAATTCTAGAAAATTTAAAGTAACTGGACATGAGGAAGAGAACCAGGAGGAAGAGATCACTTTTGTTGGGCAATAGATATACTCATTATCAAAATTGTAGTAAAGGTTTCTCCCGTGCATAAATGTGCAATTAATTTTCAGTTAATTATATAAAAGTATAGTGCAGTATCTCAAATTATCTGGACATACCCTCTCCTCAAGAAACTAGGAGAGGATGTTCTCTGAAGGAAAAGAAAAGGTAAGCCAAATAGCAGAAGATATGAAATTCAGGATACAGAGAAAATAAAAGTGAATCCCAGAATAATTATGAAAGATTATCTTAGTACCACAGTTTTCTAGAAAATCTAAAAAGCAATCAATTCCTATATAACCAAGTCAGACTGTTTCTGGAGAGACTTCTTCAAAAAGAATGGTCAGTTCCTAAATATTGGGAGATTTATTAAAATTTATTAAAATTGAGAAGAATCTGAGAATAACTTAGAGCTGGCACACAGAAAACTTAGTATATTTAATGAAATAAGGAAATTACCAACTCCAGGGGGAAAAAAGCAATGTGAAAGAAAGCAATGTCTTCTACATGATCTAAAATTGGAATATCAAAATAAACAGCATAACTATCATATCTAACTTAGGATAGTGGTGATGGTTGCATAGCAATGTGAATACACCTAATACCAATAAATTGCACACTCAAAAATGATTAAATAGCAAGTTTTGTTTTATGTATATTTTACCACAATAAAAGAAACTTCCATTTAGTTTTTAAAATGTTAACAATATGCACTAATCTTCAAACATGAGGTCAGGCAAGAGGTGGAGAAAGAAAATGGAGACCGGAAACTTTAAAGATTAAGAACAGAGGGAAGTCAGGCTGAGGAAGATGTACACTAATCCACCCAGGTGCACAGTATATGAAGGGCCTCCAGTCTACTTTATAACCAGGACCTCAGGTATGTTGAATCAAATTGATTGAAAATTTACCCCCTAAGTCAGCTTTCTGAGGAGTGGGAAGACAAAGACATCTTAGAAGGAATTGGATTCCTCAATTTTCTCTAATGGGTACTATTGCAGTCCCACTGTTAAAGCTTCTTCCTCCTCAACTCTTAATTCTCTGATCAAGATAAATGCTTCAGTGGAAGCATTCCTTTTTCAAATATGTGACCTTATCTGCTAAAATAGCTTTATTTTTAAAAATTTATTATTATTATTATTATTTTTACTGATTATATATATTTTTTACATTATTGTATGCCCTGGTCTCCCACCATGTCACCCCTGAGCCATCATCTTGATTTCACCTTCCCTCCCCCTCCCTTGCTACTGTCAGTTTGTTAATTTTAACTTTTTCTTGTCCTTTTGTAAAACTGCTTTATCTTGGCAAACATTTTCATATGACTATTCTATCTCCATCTATTTCTTGGTTTATTTCACTAAAATATCAAAGGATAACACCTGATTTTGGAGGGAGGGAAAGAATGTAGGATCTTCACTGTCACATGCACAATTACCTATTGTGAATCAGTCAGTCCAGGAAGGTTCAGTGTGATTCCCACCTCCTCAATGAAGTCTTCCCAGGCCATACCAACGTGTAGGAAGTGCTAATCCTCCTCAAATTGTTTCATGCTAACTATAATTCAGAATGCTCTCTCAATTCTTCTAATGAACTGACTTTCTTCTTTATTATTATTTAACATAATATTTGCTTAAAGTCCAAACTGTATTATACTGAAGAGGCAACTCCAAAAATAATTGGAAAAGATACCTGTGGAATCTATTACAATTCAGAGTAAAAGCACTGGAAATCCCCCCAAAAAGAATGATTCACTCTTTTAAGGAAAGAATTCCAGATGAGAGTCAGCATATTCTCAAATTGACTCTTGAAGGCTGAACAAATGCTTTCAATGATATAATCTTTATCTTCTATTAAAATATAGGCAATTCAAGACCTGCCTCTAATAGCCTTCCATGGAGTAAATATTGAATACTTATTTGTGAGGTGATAAGTAAGCTATATAAATAGACAGTACTAGAATTCTCAGCTTTACAAATTAGTTTCACTGAGCAAAGCTTACTCTATAAAGTGAAAATATCATCAACATTTTAATGATATCACCCATTAAACTTAACAAATCTTTGTTATGTTATCCATGCTTATTATTATTATTATTATTATTATTATTATTATTATTATTAACCTTTTTAGAGTATGTGATCACTTTGCTGCTTAAGTAAGAGTGGGAGCATCTTAGTCAACATGTAAATAACAGCTGACACTGTTATGAGAAAATACTAATCTTCTTTAAACATTTTCATTTCAGGGGCAAAAAACATTTGTTAAAATGTAGATGTAGTCATATGCCACTGAGATGTGAAATATTTCAGGTTCATCTTTCAAAAATGAAGGCCCCCCAAAGACCTTGTGAAGTAGGTTACTATTATTAAAACTTCCACAGTCTTGTATCAAACATGAATACTGTGAATGTAATATGACATGCTTGGGATAGTACAAGGTGCCATGTCACTGAAAGAAAGAAGTGTTAGCAAATCCACCACAAATCTGCAAGACACAAATCATAAATTTTACTTCCTTTGTGGATATCCCCCTTGCATACCTACTTGCTATTTTTACCTCTGGGTATTGCATTAATCAAGAGAGAGGAAAAGAAACGGATATTGTTGTGTTTAATGCCTCAACCCTAAGTGACCGTGGTGAGAAGGAAAGGAGTTTCTGGTGTACATTTCTATGTTGCAAAAATCAGGTTGGTTAACAAGTATACAATGGAGAAAGGAAAGTCTCTTCAGCTAATGGTGTTGGGAAAACTGGCTAGCCACATGCAAAAGAAAGAAGCTGGCACACTATCTTACATCATCCACATAAATTAAATTCACTTGAGAGAAATAACTTGTATTTCTAAAGCGCAGGACACAAATCTACAAGGTAGTATGTAACTGTATAAAGTCTGAGTAATTAGCAAAATAAAATCAGAGTATACCCTTGTAGACCCAAAGAATTAAATAATTCTTAGGTAGAAATGGGGCCATGATTTTGCATGACATTAAAAATACAGGAATCTCGGTGACTTTATTTCCAAGTTTTGTATAATTTTTCTTAACACCAGACAATTATTTAAGACAGTTTTGGTTTTTTAAAAATGGACTTAAGCATTATAGTACTTACATGTCAGTGAATTCTGCTAATTGTAATCAGCATTCATATCATCATTAATGGAGTCTGGAAGGTGATCTGTTCATGGGAAGTAACATGTTGGTTGATTCCTGGAGTGGGAGGAAGTCACCCCATTTAGGAGAGGCTGCCTCCTACCATCAGACTAGTTGAAAGTCAAGTGAGAGGAGCTGGCAGATATGAGATGCTCCAGGGCTCCCCAGAGCCCACAGTGATTACTTTCACAAGGGCCTATTCAGAAAAGAGTGAGGATGGAGACCAGGGCCTGTTATAACACTGTGGGTCAAGGTGATAACAACTTGGAACCACTAGAGACTGTGATAGTCCCACTGCCTGGCCCTTCTTTCATTCATCACTTGTTTTAGTTAAAAGGGAAAGACATTCTATATACTCAATAATTAAGTACAGCCAAACTAAGCCTTGTTTAAACCCACATTTTTGGATAGCAGATTTATTAATGGGTTGGTTGAGAGAACTGAACCATTTGGTATTTGGGAAAATTGAAATGTTTAAAATAAATACTTGGCATCCTGTCTCCCTGACTGCTGAAGAATGTTCAGTTATTCTTAGGGGTAAAGTGATCATGTTTTAGGATAATAGTCTCTCTTTTCACTAAAAATAAGTTACAAAATATTAAACAGCTAACACATAGTTTTACAAAAATTAAAGTATTTTTTAATGCAGCTCACTGGTTTCACTATTAAGATTTGTTTGTTATTCGATTTTGAGGTATAATCATGGTGTAATTCTACCAAAGAGAATTTACCACATCCACAGCCCCTTTAGACTAGATTAGCCATATTTAACCAAAAAAAAAAAAATACAACATTCATTATACATGAATACAATACTTGAAATAAACAAATATGAAAAACTGATTTTTGGTACATGTCCGATGCAACTTTTAGGACACATGGTAGGCAGAAACATGTCTACAATTCTAATCTCTAGAACTTGTGATGATGTGACCTTGTCTGGTAAAAGGGTCTTTGCAGATGTAATCATATCTTTTCAGCTAGGGACATTATCCTGGATTGTCTGGGTGGGCATAAGGCAAACACAAGTATCTTTAAAAGAGAGAGAGGGACAGAGACTGGAAAATGCTACCATGCTGGCTTTGAAGATGGAAGAGGGTTCAGGAGTCAAAGAATGCAGGTAACTTCTTGGGTGAGAGGGGAGGAGTAATAGGTAAGGGATCCAATTCTGCTTTAAACCTTCAGAAGGAAGGTAACCTTGCCAATTCCTTGATTTTAGCCCAGTGAGAGCCCGCGAGATTTCTAACAGTCCAAACTGCAAGAAAAAACTACTGTATTGGGGCAAGACTTAAAAAACAAACAAACAAAAAACTGTGTTGTTTGAAGTCGCTAAGTTTTGTGGTCACTTGTTAAGAAGCAATGAGGAAACTCATTAAAAAAATGTACACTGAAAGTTATTTGTTTTTTATGGACATCCATATTTTAACATGTTGTATTTCATCTGTTGACCCTACCTAAAACATGTAAGCATGAAGCAAAAGGATGTGCTAAGAATCAGGAGAACGTGTACAAGAACTCTTCAGATCTAAGATTGCTCAGGTATGAAATGAAAGTTTTGGCCTGGGCAGCCAATGTAGCTCACTATGGCCCATGATTTAATCTGAGAAATATTCTTTTGCAAATACAAAATAAAACAACTAAACAAATGAAAAAAATGTTTATAGTTTAGGACAATTCATTTGTTGAATATGTTTGTGCATGTGTATTTGTGTTATATCTTCTCAATTGTTATCTTTTAGCCACTTACCTCAATGTGGAGTTCCTTTGACTGTGTTCAGTGTGTCTGTCAAATGGCAGGGCCCAAACCTGCCACATGCTCAATGTTCATTCATACTTCTTTCTCTCCCCACTGTGAGCCTCTTCTTGCCTTTCCCAACCCAAGCCCTATGAGGGACAATGCTAGTGTGCTACTGTATTAGTAGCCTATAGCTGCTACAAATCACTCCACATTAGTGACTTTAAACAACACAAATTTATCTTATTTCTGAAGGTCAAAAGCTCAAAGTAGGCTTTACTGGTCTAATATCAAAGTGTCAGGGGACTGTATCTCTTCTGGAAACTCTGAAATATCCATTTTCTTGACGTTTCCAGCATCCAGATGCCACCCACTTTCTTTGGCCCTTGACCTCTCATCTCTGTGATTCTGAGTTCCATCATCATCGTTTCCTGCATCCAGATGCCACCCACTTTCTTTGGCCCTTGACCTCTCATCTCTGTGATTCTGATTTCCATCATCATATCTCCTTCTCTGACTCCAATCCCCCACTTCTGAAGACCCTTGTGATTGATTTGTGCCTGAGTGGTCAGAAAATCAGGGGTAACCTCTCCATCTGAAGTTTTAACGTAATCATATGTGCTAAGTTCCATTACCACATAAAGACACATCATCACAGGCTCCAGAGAGTAGGACATGAACATATTTGGGGGAGCTAGCCTTCTCCCTGCCATATCTACCCTAAATCTCATCTCCCCTTCTTTCTTTCCTACAGTACTCTATGTTCAGGATGACAAAAGCTTGGCTAAAAAATTTACTTACAAAATTCACTTGAGGCTATATGTGGGAATGTGGCATAGAGTGACCACTGAGATAGCAGAAATCTATTGCTCAAGAAGCAGAATTGTGACTTCCAAGAAAGTTATTTTTCCCGATTAGAACAAATAGCATTAGCTGACTTTTGTTTTTCCCCCATTAGCAGTTCATCCTGTGTGGAAAATGTGATACCCAAAAGTGCAATCTTTATATTATATTGTGAGCATGAAAATGAAAATCATTCAGGAAAGATGGCAAAACAGAAGCAGCAAAATAGCAGAGACTCTCAATAGCATCATGAAAATGACACATTAGCCTGAGTCTGCCAATCTCCAGACTACTTACTGGTTGAGAAAAAAAAGATCTTTAACTGTTGCTGCCTAGGCAGTCAATTCAAGCTCTGAACTCACTCCTAACAGACCCAGATTTTATCTAAATTCTCACTTCTCAAAGTATACTCCCTGGATCAGCAACAGAGATGTCACTTGGCAGTCTATTAATATGCAGAATCTAAGCCCTTTCCAAATCAGAATTTGCATTTCAACAAGAAAGCTATGCATTTTCTTTTGCCTGGGTTGATCCACTTGAAAATTGGAGAAGCATTGCTCTGGAGTTCACAAGGTTAGAGAGGAAACTCCTGTGAATTTCTGTTCTAGGCCATGAAACAATACTACCCAAGAGAATTACTGGAATAAATGTCAAACACTGGGTGGTGGTGGGTGCAAAATTGTATATACACAGCTGTTAAGTATGTTTCTCATCACTTCCCCACATGCAAAAACTAAATCAGTTACCCTAATTTAGTTCTCTTGTTTCTGCTCTAAAATTATATTTTATTACTAGCCAGTCTAAGATCCCATATTTATTTTATTCAGTCCAGACCAATTAGATAAGGAACTGAAAGGTGGGTGAAATCAAAAGAAGGAGAAAAATTATGTCTTCTTTTAAAAGTGCTTCATTTTTAAATACTTGAAATGTTTTTGGTGTGTTTGATCACTCAGATAAAGTGTATTAAATACATAAACACACAAAAAAGGAGATTCAAAGAGCCTTTCAGTATCTTGCATATATCATATTATTCTCTTAAATTAATGTGAGTTGCGAATTTGTAATGGGGTTTGGGGTGTGGGGTGCTGTAAGTTAAAACTGGAAGCCAAAGTCTGCTATGGGTTGTGCCTCGAGGAGAGGCACTGCTAAGGAGAAATAGTTCAGATGACATGTGCCTTGAGGGCAAATAAGAAAGAAGTAGTGTGGGTGGAGACTCTGGGAAAAGGGTAACAAGCTGTGCAGAAGTAGTGGAAGTGGAATGCCATTATGGACTTTGGCACCAGTTGGGGCTGCAATCTAAACAGTACCCCTCAGAAGAGGAAAAAGTTGCTAGAAACACAAGCACAGGCTTTTTTGTTTGGAAACTCGGAATCTGTGTACCTCCCAGAGATGGGGAGCTGAACTTCTGAAACCCAGAATTTGGATCTCTGAAAATAAAAGAGGTAAGCTGCTGGAAAACTGGAATCTGTGTCTCCCAGATATAGGGAGAGTAGACACCATCTTGGAAATGTGGTCCTTTGTGTAAAATACTTAAAGTATTTTACTTTGTGTAAAATACTTGAAGTATGGTGTGCCAAGAAGACACCATCTTGAAAACATGGCCTTTTTTTAGGGCTTTGAAACTGCATAGTAGCATAGGGATAAGATTACTAGCCACTTGTGGCCTCAGTGACTCATTGTTTTCTTTATTAAATAAATCTCATTATTGTTTTCTAAACCTGAGTAGTCTTGCAATTGTGTGTATGGGTAGAAAAACCCACAGTGACCAGGTTAAATATCTGTCCCTCTTCTTACTACCTTATTAGTTTCACTACCCTTTTCCACAATTTCAAATTGTGTGTTACCTTCTTTGCAATGATTTCTATAACAATACTACCAAACAAACAAACAAAACAAAAACATGGAAGGTAAAGCACAGCCAGAGAGCCATAGCCCTGAGAGCCAAAGGAAAAGCATCAAAAGTGCAGATCTTCCAATTCAGTTTGCCTCCTGAAAACGGTCTTATGAGGACTTTTTATTTATAATAATTTTTTGAAAGATAAATACAAAAAAGAATACACTAAAAAATCATCTTCCATCACCCTTCCTACTGCCAATTGCTTTCACTCAGGGCAACCATTACTACCAGTTTCTTAGGAACCCTACCACACAGTAATGTTGGACGATGCTAAAAAATGTGGCTGAAGAATTAATGACAGAATATTGATTGCTCTGAATTGTATTTGTGGGGATATACTGAAAATCACTCTTTCTTATCATCCCATTGCTTCCATTGTCTTTTGTTGACATTTAATTTTTCTATACCATAGATAAAAGAGTTGTCAAGTAAAGACAAAGAACCTTGCTACCTACTCATCCTGAAGGTTTAGAGAGAAGGTTAAGGAGACTGTTTACAAAACAGATTGAGAATCTTAGAGGAGGACTCTGAATAGGCAAAAGTGGTTGTTAGGTCTATAGCCCTTTTCTATATAATTTGCTTTTTATAAGACTGCCCTTGTTATGGGGGGGGGGGATAGGGACATCCCCGTTTAAATTCCTTTTTTCTATGTGTTCTTCCGCCTGTGCACAGCAGCTGCTTGGATATCAAACCTTAACGACCAGGATAGACAAGATATGGGAAAAACAAACTGAAAGAGTCCACACCCTCACAAGTGTCCCAAACAGAATAGAGCCCTAGAGTCCCACTTCCATGCCTCAAGGAGCTTCGGGGGGGGGTTTACCTCAGGCTTAGGGCACTTCTGGTTGAAAATGCCAGGCTGGGACCTTGACTCCCGATCCTGTTGCTCCAGTTGGCACCGGTGGGGCTCAGGGGGGCTCTCCCTAAGGCGTGCCTGTCCGAGGCAGGCCTGTCCAAGTGTCACCGTGGCTCTGCACTTCACCAGGGTCACCTTTCCTCCACCTTCACACAGTTCTTGATCCTCAGTCTGTACCTCCCTTTCCCCTCTGGGCCTGCCTTGGGAGTCCCCACCTCAGGACCCTGCATTACATAATCCCAAATCTGCCCAGGTAATCACTTTACTGTAAAAAGGGCAACTGGTCTCAGGCTAGTCTTAGTCTCTGTCTTTCAGATGCAGATGACAGCAGTGCCCACATTCCTTTTTCAATGAAAGGAACTGGGTTCATTTTGGGTCCCAGCATCATTCTCTGAAATTGGACTACCAGAAAAACTTTTTGCCTTTACTTAAACACATACAGGCCTGCTTCTCTCTCTGAAGCAGGCTGCAAGCAGGCCATTAGCAACTTGAAGTAGACACACCTCTACTTCACTCTCTAGGAAGCAGGCTCCAAACTGTTGCTTAGCATTTTTACTGTACCTGCCTACTATTGGTATGTAAACATCAGCTACCAGCTTCTCTCGGCTTTCTTTTCCTCTTTAAACTGTGGGTTCTTTTCACCATCCCCAGCCTTCTCAACCAAAATACCAAGTCAATGCAAGACTATCAGTGCAGACTAATTTATTTCTAACAAAATAATTTCCTAATTACTACAAAAG
Organism: Uropsilus gracilis; assembly: GCA_004024945.1. Classification (NCBI taxonomy): domain Eukaryota; kingdom Metazoa; phylum Chordata; class Mammalia; order Eulipotyphla; family Talpidae; genus Uropsilus; species Uropsilus gracilis. Next base: position 28,721 of record PVHY01005294.1, read on the forward strand.
AAATGTAAGTAAAACTCTGATTACTTGAACATTGTCCAAAACCTTTTTCAGCATTGTTTAAAGTCCTTTCCCCAGACTGCTCAAAAATCCTCAGTCTCTCAGTCCTGATCATTTCACCAAAATTAGCCAGTCAGAGTTCATCTCTAGAAGCTTGAAGACACATCCCTTTGGCATGCTTCAGCTCCTCCATGCCATCTTCTCTGTCATCTTCTCCTTGTTGTTGAAGAAACTTTATGATACCAGACCCAGCAAAGTTTACTTTTTTTTTTTTTAGGCCTGACTTTCGTACAGCCTCTTTAGACACAATTTCAACTCAGCAAAACAAGCTCTAACACGGAGTTCAAATCTGCAGACTTTTTAACTGCCTTTAGCACATATGCGGCTGTCAGCCAAGGGCTGCAGGTCCCCGGTGGCCACATGGCCAAGCTCACATGGTTCACATCTCCATCTTACAAAATGGCTGAAACCAAATCACTTTCCTCCATGAATCTCTCTATCTGACCTCCATATTGGATTTGATCCTTCTTTTTGTTTTTACACCCTTTATATACACTGATTTTCCCCCTTCCAGGAAACACACCTGGACCATTTCACTTCTTCCTTCCCCTTGCATCTCCCTGAAGGGAAATTTTAACTAAGGTCATTTTTACATATTAACATACCTGTCCTTGAAATCTGCAATCTTAAACAGGAGACAATGTGGGAGGGGTAAGCACCCTCTATCACCCTCACCCCTCAAACCTTTTTACCATACCCCCTTCTCTCCAGTGCCCACAGCAATTTCTAAGGGTAAGAATTAATAAAGGTGATTGAGGGGGGATGATCAGGGAGGGTGGGGGGGGTGAAATCCAGGAATTGCAAAGATGTGAAATTTATATTTAAATAAATTATTTGATGTTAAAAAATCAAATTATAAAAAATTATAATTATAAAAAAATAAAATAAAAATTATAAAAAATTATTTAAAAAAATAAAAAATAAGGTGATTGATGCAAGTCAAAACAAAGGAGAATGCCTTAAAGGGTTTTCAATTTGTTTGTCCAAAGCTTCCCAGTTCATGTGATCTTTGAGGAATCTGGAATTCTTCCAAAAAGAGAAATACGCTGTGTGTTTCCACAGTGCAGTGTTTATCATGTTTGTCTCACTAAATGAGAGCACCTACTAGTGTAGTTTTATAGTTGTGTGACTGTGACACTTCAAAAAATTTAAGAATTTTTTTAATTAAAAATTTATATTTTATATAATTTCTTCTTTGCCTCTGTATCACATCATGGACATCACTATTATAAAGAGTTGCATGGCATTAAAAAATAAAATTGACTGCTATATTTAAAGATATACCTAGGAGACTTGACTCACATTTACATAGTTAGAGCAAAGTATGTTTGTTTGTTTCAGTCCCACTGGTTGTTTTTTTTCTTTTTGTTTGTTTGTTTTTCCCTATATCCATCATATAAGTGAGACTATCCTGTATTTCTCTTTTTCTTTTTGGCTTATTTCTGCTAATGTGAGTCTTTCTAGTTCCATCCATGTTGCTGTGAATGACATGTTTGTCCTCCTTGACGGATGCATAGTACTCGATCATGTATATGTACCACAATTTTTTAATCAATCATCGGTTTGGGGGCATTTGGTTTGTTTCCAAATCTTGGCAATTGTAAACAGAACTGCCATTAACATGCACGTACAGGAGTCCTTTTGAATTAATGTTTTCATGTTCTCTG